>JAVYIG010006054.1:0-125158 GCA_035222895.1 Strongylocentrotus droebachiensis
ACTAATCAGCGCCCTTTTCACCTCTGATACAGTTAACCTTTTTAAAAATGATACGTGCCCCTTTTCCTTTCTTATGAGGAACCTATCCCTTTTTCAGAAATGCCCCTATCAAAATCTGATGGTTGCCTCTTTTCCGTCGACAAATGCCCAATTTCCATTCTCATAAGTGCCTTTATATCCCTAGTGAGTGCCCCATTTTCACCTCTGATAATAACCCTTTGTAATCTGACACGTGCTCCTTTTATTTTCTAATAAGTGTCTTATCCCTTCGCGAAGTGTCCCCTTTTCCTCTCATCATTAAACGTGCCCCTAATTCCAAGCGGCTAAGAGCAATATCTCCCAAAGCTCACTCGCTACGCTCGCTCACATTTATAGATGTTATAATTATGTTACTTATCAAAGGTCTTTTCAGTTTTACTGTTATGAGAATGTGCTTATTTATAACCCGATGAGGATTGGTTTTTTCCTCTTTATAAGATTTAGTTTTCGCACTACGACCTCAAAAATCTTATATTTTTGCTCGCATGCTTTGCTCGCTCGCAAATGATTTTTTTCGACCATCACACCCAATTAACTGCAAGGTATGATGCTAAAGCAATATTTTATACGATGTATAAAGAGAAACAAATATTGAAATCACCCCCGATAATGTAATCAAATTATAGGGGTATAGACCAATGTCTAAAAATTGTAATCGCTTTGAGATTTCCCTTTGTAGGTGCCCTTTTTTTCTCCAGAAAGTGCCCTTTTTTGTTGGTGCCCCCCCCCCACTTTGGAAGTCGCTCCGCCGCCTCTGGTTATGGTGAATAAACCTACCCAGCCTCGGCGGGGGAAGTTGGGACAGTACTGTTGTTGGCGTGTTCTTTGTTATACGTAATCTATCGTATAAACATAATAAAATAGAAATTCATTTATTTTGGCCATTTTCAAAGCAGAAACTTTACGGATTTTAATTCTCCATGTGTTTGAATGATATGCGTCATAACTAAGTACAGGAACCTGTACTTAATGATAAAGCCCACCTTTCTTGTTTCTCTTGTGTGGTCTTTATGGACAGGTTTCACAGTCCTTGAGTCCAATTTGGTGACAGAGTAACAGTTTGGAATAACGGTAGTTTACAGACGGTGAGAAGGTAAATTTACAATTATCAAATCTATGCATGCATGATGACAAATATTTTGATAAAATGCTTGTAAGCATGATAAAAAAAAATAAGCAGGATTGTCAACCCTCCCGCATTTGGAGGGAGTCTCCCGCCGACCACCACACAAACGATTTAGAATCTCCCGGCTTATGAAAAAACATCCCCCCAAAACTGTAAAATAATTGAAAATCTCCCCCCACCCCCCCCCCCAAAAAAAAGGAACTGTCGAATGCGTTTGTTTCCAATGTGGCTCGTTCGATAGCGGCTAATTAGAACAACCGACCTGTGAGCGTACCGTTTCGTACGCATTTTTTTTTTGCTCAAGGGGGAAGGGGGGGGGGGGGGGGACGGGGGGGGGGGGGGTGTTGTAAAAATAAAATGATTTTATTTTTAGTGCTCATGCACTATCACCCCTGGAGAAAAAAAATCTTCCTCCTAGTAGTGTTCCCCCAAATAAACATCTCTGAATAAGTTGAAAAAAAGTAACACATGTTATTTTGGCAGGGTAGGTCTATATATATACAGTCAACATTTTATTTGGAGAAGTCGTGCGAAAGAAAACTCTCTTTCTTCACACATTGTAAAGAGAAAGTTTACCGATCACATGCAGGTAGGCATTTTGCCAAAGATTGTGAAGCTAAGGAGGAACTAATTTTCAATTAAGTAACATCACCTGGTCCACTCAGATGAGGCTTCCAGTGACTGCTAATGCAATTATAGCTCCTACCAAAAGGACACGCACCCATAATTTGATAAAATTACTCTCATGACCATGTTGGCTGGTCAGCGGTCAGCGGATCACAATATCATTGATGGAATAAAATGTTACTCATGTGCATAATATACTGATACAGTAGTTCATGTTTGTTTTTTCAAATCCCCATGATTGGCAGAAAATTGTAACCCGGTGTCCTAGTTATGACGTAAATTCTTTAAAGAGAAAGAACCAGTAAGAACCAGAATAGAACGTAAAAAAGAATCAAAGTTCAGCTTCATGATGGATCAGCTTTCTAAGCTGGGCTCATCGCAAAAGGCAACTCAACCATCTGATTTTTCGGTATCAAAATCGACCTCGAAACGCCGGTGTGACGGCAGATCTTGTTACCTTGGCGGATCGTGTTCTCGGAACAAAATCTGCCTAGCAGATATCGTGATCAGCAGCGGATATCGTACCCGCTACAACCAAATCTGCCGTTAGTGAACACGGCGGATAATGTGCATTGGCGGATTTTGTTCCTATATAGCTACAGGCAGTGGCGAACCTGGCATACCGCGTCAGGGGGGGGGGGGGGGGGGGGGGGGGGTTTGGGGGGGGAGGGTGTTTTTTTTTTTTTTGGGGGGGGGGGGAGGGTTTTCCCCCCTCCCACGGTATTTTGATGTTTGCGATCGCGCGATTTCATGCATACCCGTACCTTACTTTTGTTTTGTTGATTTGAAAAGTCTTCATAATTCGAAAAAGATTGTTTTATTGGGAGGGGGGGTTAGGGTTAGGGGTGTGACACCCAAATTTGCTGCCAACTTTTAAGGGTGCGACGTCATCCAAATTTGCCGATTAACAAATGCATAGCATCTACCACCCTCCTTCCCTATCCTAAATTTTAATTATACCATGGTTTAATTAGGCTCTTATCAAATTAAAAAACCTTTTGAAGTAATCATTACCCCCTATAATATTGAAACATGCAACTAATTTGTTTCTACATCGTGATCGACCTGAAAACAAATACAAACAAGTAATTAGCCCCCTTTTTGTATCTGAATCCACATATCAGTGATAAAAAATAATCATGCGAGCGCGAGGCATTACGAACTGATTTTTCCCTCAACAGTGACAGGAACTGGGCTTATGAAGCCCTTCAAAATTTCTGTCGGCAAATGCGTCACTCTTTTCCTCTTTCCTTCCCTACTTCTTTCATTTTCTCTCTCTCTCTCTCTCTCTCTCTCTCTCTCTCCTTTTTTCTTTCTCTTTTTCTTTCCTTTCTTTCCCTTTTTTCTTCTTTTCTTTCTTTTTCTTTTTCTTTCCTTTCGTTTCCCTTTTCTCTTTTCTTCTTTTCTTTCTTTTTCTTTTTCCTTCCTTTCTTTTCCCTTTTCTCTTTTCTTCTTTTCTTTCTCTTTCTTTTTCGTCGGGGGGGGGGGGGGGGGCAATCCGGCCCCTTCCCCCCCATAGGTACGCTAGTGGCTACAGGACATGGTCTGATAATTCTATCGTGAATAACATGGCGGATTGCTAGACTTAAATTGTCTGATTTGTTCGTATTGGACATCGAATCTGTAGGCTATTCCGAAAAGCATCCCCCCTTTATTGCATTGACGCCCACAGGCGACAAAGCCTTGTTGTCTCTCTTTCTTCTTGTCCATTCTTCTTGTCCATCGTTCTAATTTTATGTTAAAACCAGCATAATTGACATTTTGGCATTTTTGTTTTATTTATGCCCGAGTGGGTCTAATGGCCTCTAGAGGCCTATACTTAAGACCTCCTCCCCAACTGCTGTTTTAACAGAAATAAATCATAATTTAATTACGTATTTATTTCATTTCATTAAACATTTTTCCTGTGATCCAGTCTCTGTGCTTTTTCATTTTCTTTCTTTTCATTTATAACTAAAATGAAGGCAGATATGGGAAGGGTCATGATTGGTCAGAGCAAATTGACGTGTTTGTTTGGAATCTTTCAAACTTTTGTATTACTGCATTTGTTAGCCAAGAAAACCTTTTAGAATAAAACAACCTGACTCCCATAGTAGCGTTTTAAACATTGGTAAGCCCCCCCCCCCCCAAAAAAAAAAAAAAAAACCAAACAGATTCCTTTGATTTTATATGATAAATTGCAAGAAATAGAAATTATCAACGGCTTCGATCATTTCTTTAAAAATAGATTTATAAGCTAATAAAACAATATAGACCTAATAAACTTATATTTGTTTTACCCCTATTTTCAAACTATTCTCGAATCCTTACAGAGTATAATTCAGGTTATTTTGCCACTTCTAGAAGTTGTCCGCATCCAATAGACGAAAAGGATTATATTGTATTTCTTTATCAATTTAAAATTTGCCATTACTGTGCATCCCTTACAGATTTATAACATTTTTTTTTATTCGGTTGTACTGATTACGAAACTTGAATTGTGGGGCCGGGGGGGGGGGGGGGGTGATCGAGGCTCTTTGCATCATCCCATATCCTCCCTTCATTTTTTTTTTTTTTTTTTTGGGGGGGGGGAGTGAACTTTAAGGTCACTCTACATGATAGAAAAAACAGATTTTAAATATCATAAACTATTTTCTTAATTGTAATGGGTTTCATCAGTATAGTTATTGTTCAATACTGTAAAGACAGTGTAGGACACGGGCGAGCTGATGTGGATAGCGAATTTTTGGAATCATTGGAATTTTTATTTCAAAATAATTATAGCGCAAATTCCCTCACAGTCATCGTCCTTTCATTAAAACTAACGGTGTAGCGTTTTGGGGAAATAAACCTTGAATTTCTGGTACACCTGCCCTCGCTTTCTATCAGCACAAATAGTGAAGATATAGCAATTCTGATACAGAAAGAGAAAAAGATTTGCGAGCGAGCGAGCAAGCCAAAATAATGAAGTTTTTTTTCACAGAAATGTTTTTTCTTCTTTTTCATCCAGCATAATTCTATTGTCAAGGAGGGGTGTACAAATTGGCGATTATGGAGGAGGATTATTGTTTACTTTCCTTCATAAGACACAAAGTGTAATATACATGTTGGTCGCCTTTCTATCACAATGGATTACCATCTTTATCAGAAAGGAACTTGGATTATGATAATAATCGAGAACATACTTTGTGAGCAAGCGAGTGATCTGGAATTTTTTTTTAAACTTCGTCATAGAACGCTTGTTTTTATATCCAGAGATATTTTTTATTCATATATAGATTGACTTTTTGAAATAGTGATAAAAAATATCATCATTGTCTGGAATATACTGTTACAATGAAGATCCTGGTGATAAATACAATGAAAATAAATAGTGCTTGAATGAAATAAGTATAACTAGAGATGATATATTCCTTTCCCTTAACTAAGATATTACCTTTAAATAAACTGATTTGAAGTACGGTGTTAAACCTAGTGTTGGTGCTTAATTTCCCGTACAACACCTCTTAACTAAAACTTGAAGTCACACATTCTTTCACTACACAAGTCCACAACAAACGGGTGCAAACACACTTAAAAACATGCCTGTTGTGGAAGGTTATTAATACTACTCGATCAATGGTCGAAGGGGTCCTCCAAGCAATTTTACACAACAATGGAGAAATAGGTTGCTTTAAGATAGGCAATCGCACGCAGCCTAGCCAGCATGCATGCATGCAGCAAGCGGAGACCGTACCACTCATAAAAACGATACCTTCAGAATGGAACGATAGCTGCAAAACGGAACACTATCTGCCAGCCACTCTGCGTGGTGGGTTACAATATCTGCCGGCAGATTTTGTGACGGGAACAATATCTGCCGGCGGATTTTGTTCCGCGAACACGATCCGCCAGTCACACTAAACGCCGTCACACCGGCAAAGCAACGATCGAGTCGTGCAAGTGCACAAAACGGTGTAGACCATGATAGGCGCGCGTAGACTAAATAAAATAAAAGCTGGAAACCTATAAAGGTGAGGCTAAAGTAATATCGTACCCAGAGAGAGAGAGAGAGAGAGAGAGAAAGAGAGAGAGAGAGAAACAGAGAGACTATGAGCTGGGGAGAGAGAAACACAGAGAGGTAGCCCCCCCCCCGGGCCGGTTGAGGGCATTTGTAAATTTGATATAGTTCCTTATTTGGCGCGCGCCCCGGGCAGCATTAATGGGGCACACAAACAAAAAATAGAAAGAAAAAGGGAGAAAAGGAAAATATGCGCCCCCAATTATATTTATTTATTCAGTCTTCTTTAAAATACAGGGTAGTCCTTTCAGAGCCACAAGGCCTGCTTTTCAAAGGAGCCCTGTAGGCGAGTGACAAAGTTAATGGTAAAAATTACAACAACAACAAATAAAAAACATATACACAATACATAATACACAGTTATTTACTACTAAATACGTAAGGTACGTTATTAAACTCAGAACACGTTTTAGTTTGAAAAGGCAACCTACATAAAATTCATGCTACTTGAGCCAAAGTAAGCAAGGAAATAATTATATTCATAAATTAAACAAAACAAGTTCACTTAAATTGATATACTTGCAGCTGGTACGATAAAATCAAACAAAATTTAAAACGCACTAAAAGAAAATTTCCAGTTTGAAGAGTTTAAGTAAAAGTGTGGCTAAAAAGAAAGCGGATTGCACAAAAGAAAGAGATAAGCACACAATAGATAATATAACGAGACTAAAATATAATTATAATACAATTAGAAAAGGAAATAATAGAAATCGAGGCTGGCAAGGTTTAAGATGTAAAACTTTAAGCTCGGTCACTTTGCTCCATCGCATCTGTTAGGATCTCGTAATTTCGAGCCCAAATACTTATATAGGGTGTGTACAAAAAATGCAACGATATTTTGATTTGCAAATCTTAAGAAGTACTCTTACATTCTCAATGAGACTTTGTAGGTAATGTTGGAGTGATATTTTATAAGATTTACCTGAGTTTCTCAAGGATCTAAGCTAAAAAAAAGAGAAAAAGTTATGACTATTTTGGATTTTTTAAAGCATTTTCGATTGTTACACGTATAGGCCTAGTGGGTTGAATAGCACCAGTAAAGAATGAGTGTACATACCTGGCTCCTGACCATTTCTTGGTACGCTCTCAAATCAAATTAAATCCTCGTTACAAAAGGACCGTTAAGACTTAAGAATAAAGAATATTAAAGCAATACGTTTTAAAGCTCGTATCAGGATTTTGCAAGCCCTTTAGAGAATATCTTCAAAAAATTTGTAGCAGCAAGATGGGTTTATGGAAATTTGTGCAAAAAAATCAGATATTTTTTTTGGTGGTCGAAATCTTATTTACTCTCTATATATTGCTAGAAATCATAATTGATACCCATGTCTCATGCAGATGATACACTACAATTCATTACATTTGAAGGTATTGACTACTTTGGAAACGCCCCCCCCCCCGTCTCAAAAAAATGAAATGGAAGCTCTACCAGTCACAGTGAAAGAATCATGTTTTGACTATATACGTGATGATATAAATTTTGCCGGGAAACCGCCTAATAATTATTAATATATTTGGTAAATTATCATATTGATCCGGCCTGGATAGATATCGCGAATGTATTAAAAATTGAATATTTGGGCATATATTTCTGCTTTTTTGCGAATTTAGGTTGAAGTATTGTCATCTAAACCTCTGCAGGCAATATTTAAGCAAGGTTTTAACAAGGTTTTTAAATCCAGAGATAAGTTCATATAATTTCAAAGGTCTATACTTCCGAAACACTAAGTTCCCATAACAGGGGGTTCAGAATTCCGAACATTTGATGCTGCCAACTCCGAAAGTTCATTATTCTGAAGGTACGTTATTTCGAAAATAAAATATTACTTCCTAGTGTTTAAAAAAAGGACGATTCCGAAAACTATTCAGTGTTATATAGATATATATATTTTGTTTTAATTGTGTACCTTCGGAAATATAATTTTTGTTAAATTAAAACAAATTATGTTCCCTTTTCGATTTTTTGAATTATGTATCCATTTATAATTTAGGAACTATGAACCTTACAGTACTTCGGGCCGCAGAATAACTTGTAAATGGCCGAATTGTAAACAAGGCCGAGATGTCACACTTGCCAAGCCTGTACTGAATTAAAACCGAGCTAGCTACGAATCCCAGACAACTCGCCACAAAGACAACCCGCCACAATACCCTGGAGATCCCGCCACATTACCCTGGACATCCCGCCACAATACCCTGGACAACTCGCCAAAGCCTTTTCGGATAACTCGCCACACGTTTTCCCATCATGATTTTTAGATCTAAAATGAAATGAAATTTCCCCCCCAACCAAGAATGCCGCCTCTGACGAAACTAACCTAGAAAAAACCACATTTCAATTTTATTTCGCGCGGGTCAACTGCCCACCCCCCCCCCGGCCTATCAGTACGCCAGTGCTTCCAGTATCCTACCATTAACAAAATTCTGGGACAGAAAAATGCAGCTGTTATAGACCGCTAGATTGTAATGACTGTGTTTATAAAAGCACGAAAATCATGAAAATTTACAATTTCATTTCAATATATATTATTGTTACAATTAGGGAAATCAACTTTATTCTTTATTCTTTGTAATGACTGTGTTTATAAAAGCACGAAAATCATGAAAAATGACAATTTCATTTCATTTTAGATCTAGAAATCAGGATGGGAAAAAGTGTGGCGAGTTGTCCGAAAAGGCTGTGGCGAGTTGTCCAGGGTATTGTGGCGAGATGTCCAGGGTATTGTGGCGGGATGTCCAGGGTATTATGGCGGGTTGTCTTGGGGCGGGTTGTCTTTGTGGCGAGTTGTCTGGACCCCGTACCTACGTATACGCGCGTACCGTACGTACACTGCAAGAACATATTTGTCAAACTTGTTATTATGCCTTTTGTGGTTGCGTCGAAGTCCCTTCTATTCAAGTCAAAAGCCAGCTGCATTTCCAGAAGTCTCCATCTCACTGCGTTAAGTTTCTAGTTTCAGTGACAAGAAATCATTATTAATGGTGTTATCAACTGATAAAGCCTCTAAATTGGACTTAAATTTTAGTAGACATGAAGAAAAAAACGTCGCAAAATAGTGAACTTGATAGTTCCAACGTCAACGTCATCAAAATGTCCGTCGACCGCGAAGCACTGTGAGTAGTACAACCTTTTTCCCGTATATTGTTGATGTTGATGTTGATGTAGTCAGTAGAGACTACCTTTTCTTCCGTATTGTTGTCGTTGATGTTGATGTAGATCTAGTCAGTAGAGACTAGAGTAGAGCAGGGAGAGTTTTAAAAGAGCATGAAGAGTAGAGTTTAAAATGAAAGTCACTTTAGGAAATGAGGGACAATTTATTGTATCGCGTGTATTCTAGCCATGGTAGACTTTTAATACAATTTCAATTCCATAGCCATAGGTGTTGAAACAGTGGCGCTTGTTCAGAAGCCTATCCAAAATTTGACCCGTAATTCCGGTGTGGAGATACCCTACTAAAACATACCCAAAATGAAGTTGTTTCGTGTCAATTTTCTTGTTATTTTTTGAGTATTTTTCGGGAAAACATTGATATTATTATAGAGGTCGAGGTCGACACTTTTTCACAGGTTTCACGGCAAACCGCTGCAAAATACAATATACAAAATACAACCGCCGAAAATGTCTGTCTCTTTTGTTTGTTAGCCTCTAATTCGAGTAGGGGGCAATTCCACGGTAACGGAAGGACACTCAGACAAGATTTTTGAACTTCAGGTTCATATTAAAAGAAATGTTTTATTAGTATGTATTAAACTATGGGGAACAAAATGTGTTTCAGTCAAGTGGAAAGCTTCATCAACTTCACAAAGTTTGGATAAACACTAATTAACTGGAAAAACCATGTCCATTTTTATGTCCTTCCGTTACCGAGATAATTAATATGCACATTCTTAAACTACTTAACTATAATGACAATTTTTTTGGGGAGAATTAAAGGCACTTATATAGGTATTATATCTGTACTGTTTCACATCTTATACTAATAAAACAGTTCTTTTAGTATGAACCTGAAGTTCAAAAATCTTGTCTGAGTGTCCTTCCGTTACCGTGGAATTGTCCTAGGGTCAGCTCCTCCTTTATAGCTGGTCTCCGGTGCAAACGTATTGGGCTATTGGCCATATCTGGCCACAAAATACTCTATTAAAGCTGATTCATATCCGATGCATTTATCTCTGAAAATTAGGCCTACCTAGATCTAAGCTAAATATACATTGATTCCACTTACCAGATTGACTGTATGACTGTTTTTTCCGGATTTTCTTCCTCAAAATTCAGCTCCCTGTTGAAATTCTTGCAGCTGTATTTTAAACTGTTACTGCGCACGACATCATCCATTGACAGTAACAGTTTAAAATGCTCTGCAAGAATTTCAACAGGGAGCTCAATTTTGACGAAGAAAATCCTGAAAAAAGACACAGACAGTCTGGTAAGTGGAACCGATGTATATTAGCCTGCATAAGCCTAGGCCAAATTCTCAAAAATAAATGCATCGGATATGAATCCTTAAGGGCAGAAATAAGCTTCCTCAGTGGTGATTTAATAGAAAAAAAGCTTGAGTTTATTATGGAGGCCTTGGCTCTTTTAGAACTTTTCTGAGCTTAAGTCATTCTTTGACCTCATGGTTTTTTTTTCTCACTTTTGAGTTGTCAAAAACAAACTCCATTTGGTATTCAATTGCACCTTTAAATAAATATATCATTGAAATATTCTTAATCATATATTGTATTTTTGTTTGTTGATGTTACAGGGAGGCAGGAAAGAGTTATCTCTTCACCCTCGGTAGGGCGCCTCAGCAGTGCTCCTGATGTCACTTCAGGGTCAGACAATAGTCTTATCCTTAAGAGTGTCACTGAGGAAGATGAAAGACCAGGCCTCTTGGCTTCGGCATTCTTCAAGGTAATTATTCCTCTCTTCAGATTTTAAGTTCACATGGTTCTATATCTCAATCAGTTTTCATTGGTAAAAGAGTATAATCTCATTACCTCACATGAGATTTAATCAAAATGTCAAGCCAATGTTTTAAACCCTGAATAATATGATGAAATAATGACCTGTCCAAGTAATGCGAAAGGATAGAGAGGCATTATCCTCTGTGTACACTGAGACATGGGAGAGGGAATGTTCATATTTGTAATTTCTTGTGGTGCATGAATTTGCATGTACATGTTAATGTTGCATACTGCTTGATTTTATAATGACATTAATAAAAATGCAAATTTCTATACCACATTCATCACCTATATCACAGAAAAGCAAAGCAGGAGGAGGAGGGCCCAGTGACACTAACTACATCCGCTTCCTCCATCATTTGACGGATAATTTGTTGGTGAAGTGGGAGTCTATATTGCTGGAATCTCGTTTGTACATCCAGTTACCAGAGACCAGTTTGCATCAAGGAGGAAGAGACAGGTATGCACTCTCCTCTCATCATAGTAGAGCTCTTGAGAAACTTGAAATAAGTAAAGGATCATGAATTAATTATCCAATGTTGTTATTTGGAATGTACATGTAGGTTCAGGCTCCATTGTATATTTTTGGTAGGTATGAAGTTTGATAGCAGGAGTTCAGCCCTTCAGGATATCATTCGCAGAATTTTGCACACAACCTCAAAACTATGTAAAAAAAAAATAGAGCCATCAATATCTGTTTTAATTTTTTTTGTTAAACAATTGAACAACTTTAAAAACATTGTGAAATTGTCCTGCAATATACTAATTTATTTTAATAATTCAATCTAGTTCTAAAAATTGTCAGATTACTGAAGAAAAAACAACATGTCGTCAATGCAAAATTTAAAATGTTCCAACATTTTCTTCATTATAAAGTTGAAAGCATGTCAAATTTATACATATATTTACATGTAGCTTTACAGCAGTACAATCAAGAGTTAAGTGAAAACTTACAACTGCATTGTGAAAGATACTGCCTAGAAGCTAATTATTTATCACATAAGAGTAAAAGTATTGTGAGCTTTTGGTCTTTTGGAATCATGAAAATACTGAAATGATTCATCTGAAAATGATCATGTTGAAAAACACTACACAGATACATATACATCTACATACATGTACGTCACATATTTACAGGTTGTATGGTTGTATGGGACAGGTCACAAACGTATATTTAGCATCAAAATTTTGTCCACAGTTTAAAATTCTTTCTAGTTTAATGTGGAATATGAGCACATTTCAAGTACTATCCTTTGATTTGATTTTGATTTTGATTGATTTGATTTTTTTTTCCCACTCAAATATCCATCCACAAATTATAATGACATAAACCATGCAGTATTACAATATATATAATAATACAATAAGACAAGAAATAAAATACTGATAAGTATGTACGTAATAATATAAGTTTACAGAGTACATTTAAGTTTGAGAATAAGAAAAAATATTTGATATTGCTCTATTTAACTGAGAGGGAAAAAAAAGGGAATCTCAGAAAAGCTAGGCTTGTTAGCAAGATTCCCAGTATAAATTAAGTACTAAACCATCGTCAGCGTGCATCATATCCTGTACAATGTATATGTCTGCTCCCAGAGAGACCAAAGATGCACAAATTCACCTGCCAGTGCCAGATCCCCGGGTCTCCCCTGCCAAGGCCAATTTTGCATACATCAGTCTGTCGTCGCCAGTTCGAACAAGCTCTATGTTTGTCCAACCTAGCAACCAGCAACATAAACTATTGTACACCAAACAAGCCCCAACAAAAGAAACACAAAGACCCGGCATAGGCGACCGAACCCGGGCATCCAAAGAGTCTCCAGGAACAAGCATGCACAAACCAGAAAACACGCTGGAAATGGTCCTATGTAATTTTGTACAAGTATATATATTTATGAGCGATAGAAAAACAAAACAGATGATAAGAAAGAAAAGAAAAAGAAAAATGCATGTGATGAAAGTATAAAGGATGAGAAAGCAGGAGTAGGGCCACGTAATAGGACAGGTACATGTAGTCTATTTGTAATGCTTTAGAGAGGAAACAAAGAAATTCACTAGGAGGAATCGGAAGGCATGAGTAAGAACACCAGATAGAATAAGAAAGCAAATGCGTGCTTCGTGATATATTTGCATAATAAAGTTTGTTTGTGCATAATTAATTCATTTTGCGCAGGTTGAAGACTTACACTGTAGGGTTGCATGTGACATGTGTGTGACATTGCGACTAAGATACTTTTCCACAAAGGATTACAAAAATTGAGAAAGCTTGCAAATTATTTTCACTTTTACATGTTTTTTTGAGGGAAAATTACCCTGAACTCCAATTTTGTTTATATGTTTTATGTATAAATTTTACAGGACTACAGGAAAGTTATACATGTCGGTTATGGACCATTGTGTTGCAAAATTGAGAGTTAGAAATGTTCAAAATATGACTTAAGACGTGTTACTGAGGGAAACTATTCTTGTCATGCTCATGTGGCAATGCTCGTTTGGCTATGTAGTATGCAATGTATCTTTTCATCTTGCCTTAGGCCCAGTGAATATGTATGTATCTGATTATTGCAAGTGAAGCTTAGAATTTTCTTTTCTTTACAGCCTGGTGGAGCTTCTAGATATAGCTGAGGAACAGTTAGGATGTAGACAAGTCATCATCATGTTTGCCAGAGAAAGATCTGATGTTGGTAGGTTTCAAACTCTCTTTTGATGCCCTCTGTAAAGTGTTGGGAGCCCCAAATTCGCCAAAAATTGGATGGCAAAATTTCACTTAAATTGTATTGTAACATGATAGAGGATGTCATTTAAGACACAATTCTGCAAAGATTTCCCCCTAAAAAATGTGATTGAAGACAAATATTGATAAAAGAATACATAATTTGGGTTTTCTGTTGTATGCAGAAAACCTAAATTTTGTATTCTTTCATTAATATTTGACTTGAAACACATTTGTTTTGAAAATCCTTGCAGAAATGTGTATTTAAAGCCACACTGTCCTACATGTACTTGTAGTTGTAGCCACTTGCTCCCTCAATATAGAAAGCAACGCCTAATCGGTGACCATCGGTCCCCCATGATCCTCTTTTTCTTATGTTAATTGAGAACTGAGTTGATGAGATAACCACCTGTCCAGTGACCTTGCAGGGTGGTCTAATCCCTCCTATAAACTAGTACAGTACTAGAATAAAGTGCAAATAACCAGCTTGAATAGTTTTGTCACACATGCCCCATGTACCACACCATTTCTGGTAGTACATGTAGCTCTATACCAATACATTCCAGTTCTAGCTAGTTCTTTCTAGGGTTCGTGTAGTACAGGGTCCCATTCCCATGACATGCTACATTGCCTTCTATACATATCTTTGTGCATCAAGATTTGTGAGAGAATATTTGATCTGACTTTATGGGCTATTGTGATATCGTGTTTGTTTGGACTTTGGATTGCCAGATACGCCCCATCGAGTACAAAAGTTACATATCAGGAGTTTCCTTTCATAGCTTACAGCAAAGGTATTTTGTTGTTGTTGATACCTTATGATGACATATCCTGATAAAACATCAAGCATGAAATAACTTGATTTTGAATGTAAATTGTCATGCTTGCCAAGGTTTTGGTTTGGAAAAAGAAATTCTTTTAATTAGTGAATGTTCAAATGATCTAATCAATGTCTTCAAAAATTTCTGATGTTTTTGATTGAAATTTTAAAATTGATTAAAAAAAAAAAAATTAACATCTCAAAGTTAAAAATGTGTGGTCTGTATAATTTCGTCTTAAAATTTACTCTCAAATATTCTCACCTGTTTCTTTCATGTCTTTACAGCTCAGTTGATGAGAAATTTCAAGTTCCTTGGATTTGAAACACTTCCTCCTGGTCACCAGTGGTTACCACCGGCTACAGACCAGTTCTTTATGGCATATAACATCTAGTCTCAAGCCCAACAATAGGCCAGTATGGTAACCACATTGAGTTTCCACCCTAAGACTAGACTAGGCTATCATGGCCTGCATGTCAGTCAGTCTCCTAGGTAGCATACAAGAAAGGACAATCCTGGTACCCTGTATCCAGTGTGTGTACAAAACCTCCTGGAATGTGTTATCTGATTTTAGACCATCGCAATACTAACAAATTATATTTCGCTGGTTTGTTGCTATTGATGAAAAAATATGAAAATTATCATTGCTTCAATCAAAGTCAAGTTTCTCATGCTTAAATAGATCGTAACATATGCAGTTTCAGGTTATTACACATTTCTTTCTTTCTTTAAATTACTATGAGCCTTTAATATATGCATTGGTTGTAGCAAGAATGAGAGCAAATTCGTATACCAGGTACTGTTGAATCTTATCTTAAAGCATGAACTTTTTGAATCTCAGACTTTTTGATAGATTTGTTAAGGCACTCTGATGAACCGGTGCTGAACATTGTTTTACAACAGATTATGTCTTTTGTTTTTTCTTGTTTTGTATTGAAAGATGAAGATGATTTTACTGTGTCACCAACATATTGTTCATAAAGACTACATGTACATACATTTGTAGGTCACAAGTTTATCATTTATAGTATTATTAAGCATTGAAATGGTGAGATGGTAGAAAATGATAACCTTTTTTATGAGATTTTACTTTGTTTCACGCCTGCTTTGTTATATAAATGCGACTTCATCTTAAATGTCATTAGTATTGCACTCACTATCTATCAACATGATCATTTTGTTTTGGGATGTACTCTGACATGTTTTAGGAAAAAGGTAGACCTGTGTTAGGTCAGTAATTTGTGATGTCTTAGCTGTGGTAACAATGCAGTTTTGTATACATATATATATCTTTATTTGATTGATGCAAACTTGTGTCTAACACTTCTCAGATTGGAGAGTGAATGTCAAATAGGTATTTGTAATGAAAGAAAATAGGTCTGAAATAAATCCACTTAGTTCTTGCTGTGTTTTACAAAACATTTACCAAAAATATTCTCAACTGCAAAGCATTCTGCTATGATATGTTTAATTTGATGAGGTTATGGGTAAAATTGTTAATTCTGTTATATACATTTATTAACAACAATTTTAGAAATCAGACAGGGGGAAAACTGAAGAAAGAATGTAAAAAAGAAAGGGGGAAACATAAAGGAGAGGCGAGTCCATCAACTAATACTTTTTTTAGAATCAAAAACACTAAACAGACTCATAGACTAATGGAGGTCCAGTAAGAGAGTTCATATTATTCTACTTTGATGCTACTTTGCAATAGCTTGATGTACATGTGTATAATAGATACGGTAGTTATATATGAGAAGTTTTGGTTGGTTATGCATAAGTATTGGGATATATGAGGCAAGGTAACATATTTTATCTGTGATCTCATTCATGTTGACTCATTCAATGTCAGACTATAATCCTTCCAAGAATTTAAATAAAGCTTCATTTCTTTCACACAAAAGGATATTGGCAAAATATTCTTACTACACTATACGAGCATGTCTCCATCAAACTCCAGTATCAATATGTGGAGGATCCAATTTTTTTTGTTACATGTATGTAGAAATCTTGTTTGTCATCAATTTCCCACGAAGTTCATATTTAGCAAATGAAATAAAAAATGGATTCTGACAGATGCAGTCGGCAAAGATGTGAAAATCATTTACCGGTATACAATAAGGCGAGTTTGTAAAACAATTATCTTCAAAAGAGATTGTATGTCTCACTTTGATTGGATGCTGACATGTTACAATTGTTATCCAACAGGACTTGCCGTAATGTATCTCTTGGTCCATTTGGGGGAGGGGCCATCTCCACATGGAGGAATCAGTTAGATTGTAAACAATAAATGAATACAAAAGGATTTCTGTAGTTTGAATTCTAGCATTTATTTCCCAGACAGAGATAATGATAGTGTGTGTGTGTTAGTGAGAGAGAGAGACAGAATGAGAGGGGAGGGGAGGGGGCCATGCCGATTTTCTGAAGGAACCTAGGAGCATAACTTGAGCTTTCCTCAGATCATTTATAATTGATGAATAGTGTTGCTTTTCTGATTGCCACTACATGAATATGACATGACTAAAGAAATTTGAATGAGACAAGTCAGTCCAAACATTCTCGGCAGCAAAAGAAACGTGGAAAGAAATGCTGTGTTCATGTATTTAGTCGATGCAAAATTTCCCCATGAACTTCAGGGCCTGAAGGTAAATTCTAAAGTAAGTAAATGTTCTCTTTATACTCCTCATAGGTATTGAATAACAATCAATTTATTTTCCAGTTAATGATTTAATGTAGATGATAAATTCATTATATTTTATGGATTTAATAGGAGATGGTAGATGATATACATGTAAATGTAATCAAATACATGACTTCACCATATGTTTGGAAATGTATTAACAAAATTGTACTTGTTTGAAGGGTTTTTGTTTTAAAATGATTAAGCAAAATTCAACAACAGATTAGGGAATTAAGGGAAAGTCCACCCTAATGTTAAGTCGGTTTTAATAGACGCAGAAAATGAGAGGAACAAAATTTTGAGCAAAAGCCAATTAAAAATAAGAAAGTTATGAATTTTTGAAGGTGCAATCAATCAAACGCAAATTGGCAACTCGGTGACTGTCGTATCTTGTGAGGTCCCCTCCCATTTAGGTGTTCCATTCGCATGGAAAATATGGGTCCTCTGTCGTGCATTAAATGTAATTAAAGGTAATACAAAGTTTTGCATGGTATTGGGTCATGAATTTGGTTCAAATGAACATTTTAGAAGCATATAATGCAATTTTACAATATTCAATGATCGTTGTCGTGCTTGTAATAGAGTCTAAAATATGATGAAATTGTAAATAATAAACTCTTTATGTTGTATACATGTAGCTCTCTCTCAAGACTGATATTACCTGAACTTTAAAACAATGTTTCTCAACCACAATTGACCGATTTGCCATTTCCGTTGGGTTATGATACATCAGAACTGCATATTCTGAGAGTTTCATGGTAGCAGCTAATGTTATTTCTTGAAAGCAGAATTGTTTTGGGGCTAAATTTTCTAGTGCTTTTCTATTTTCTATTATATTTGTCGTTTCATTGCATATTTTTGTAATATAATTATTCATTGTATTATGTTTTGCATGAGAAATAAAATCATTTGAATCAATCATACATCCACAGCAGTGTCCAAACATATCAAAATTTTAAAGAATTACTATCTATCCAATTTTTAAAATTTCCCAAAACTTTGCATTACAGTACCTTTAAGGATATGAAATAGTCAAAGGATTAATTCAATCTAAATTTCAATAGATATCAAGCTTCCTTGGTGAAGAAAAGGCAAAATCTGCTCAAAATTGTATTGACGTCAGACCAAAAGTGCAATCTATAACTTTACGCCGATTTGATTTTTATTTCAGTTGTTAGAATTCATATCATTATTTCAATCAAGATGATGTTTGTCTAGATTTCCATATCGAATACAATTGCGATTTCTTCGAAAATTGGATAAGAGGAGCATCATATAATATAGTGTGCTGTGGGCTTTAGAGAGAGAGAGAGAGAGAATCAAATATGGATGCACTTGTTTCGTATTTATTATCACATGCTCATGACAATGTTTATACAGATAAAATGAAACAGGTTCAATACATGTTCATGGAGATATGCTTTCTTAGTATAAAGCTACAATTAGAATAAGCCTGTATCAGGCTTGTAGGCAGGCATAAATAACCAACATTTGAACTAAAATGTACAGTAATTAATATGTTAAAATTTCATAATCATATGTCCTTGTACAGGCAATTTTTTATTTTATTGTTGATGACATTGAATGTCATATCAAATAGATCAACAACAAAAAATATCACACATAAACATGCCTAATAATGGCAATTTGAAAGCACATAAATATGACATACGGTATATACATGTAGGTGAAAATGACACATTCACATGAAACATTAGACTATATTATTCTTATACCGGTACACAGAAATAAATAATTATCCGTTTGTATGTACTCAGGTTCAGTTTTCATCCATAATTTTGTTTTGATATTCAAATTGGTCTACCACACAATAACTTTGCTGGTATGGCATGGAACTTTGTGTTAAAGCTTTGAACATAAGAATCTTGTTGGTGTTCCAATAATGAAAGTGGAAAACTTCACATAATCATACTGAATTGACACTGAATGTAAAAAGAATTGCATACTTGTAAATGATTTCCATCACACAAATTTGAAAGAAAAGAATTTCAAATACAGAAGTAAAAGGTAAATAGTAATTAAAATGGGTTGCATTTCCATGCCTGCACCCCATCAGATGAACATAACCTTTTGAAGGTTGCAAGTCTGGTTCAGGGTCAAGCAACTGAATACAAAAATGATATCTGACCAGTTTTGGCATTCCTTTGGCATAACCATTTTAGATAAAACATATTGGAGCTGTATTATCTGTGCCAGAGATTCACATGTTATGTTATGTTTTTCCACCCTCATAAGGTTAAGTTGTATATTTGCCCATACATGTATGTATATATAAATAGTTTTATCCACTGCTAAACAAAATATCAACCTGTTCTGGTATTTGAAATGTTTAAATCATAGAGGAAAATAGATTATACCATTGTTATACAAAGCATCCTTGAACTCAATACATGTAGAGTTACACTGATCTATACATGTACATGCACATTGATGGAGGGAAGCTGCATTTCATAGTATGGTAGAAACACATATGCAGCGGAAGATTGGCAGGAAGTGTGAAGTATCTAAGAAGAGGAAGTGTCGAGGACCAAAACCAATGCTTAACCTTTGACCTGGTCAACCCAAAGCAGGAAACAAGAACAATTGTAAACTGTTGATAACCTAGTCAACCTAACTTAACAAATTTACTTTTACCTATCCCTCTTCAAAAGGCTAGAGAAATAGCGCTATAGTTCTCCTTAGAATTATATGCTAAGAAAGATAACAAACAGTCCTTTTCAGGACTACCACACCCCCAAGAAAGATTACTGAGTCAGAGTCCTTTTCAGGACTCCTCAACCCTCTCTCTCTCTCTCTCTCTCTCACATGGTGCACCCGCAAATCTACTGTATATCTACATCACCATGCAAGCCGACACTTACAAGCAGCATCTAATTATAATGATGATATTCAGTTTCTTGAAAAGCACATTCGTGTGTTAATCAAAATTCATTCCTTGACATTAGCTCAGGCAAGCTTGACAGCATTTAAATTAATAAATCCTACTCCGTATACATGTACGACACTTGGATCAAGTCAGGGAAACATACTGGTAGATAAATGTCTTCCCAAAGACATTATATAGTTGTGCTCTGGCTCAAACAACACACAGCCTTTACATATCTCTCCATTAATAAAGCATGTAAACCACTTGACTACATGTATGTGCATCAAATAGAATAAGGATATGACAATATAATAAATCTACTACACATGTACATTTAAAAACCATTCTGTTCATGTATAGCACAAACTAAACCAAAAAAGGTTTTTTATTTTAATCATTACACCAGCTGTTACATTTTTTTGCATGTGCTTTCTGTACGAAGCGCATTCTAACTTCTATGAAATGGTCCTTGATGTACCCACTCATTACACATGGGTCGCGAGGAGCAAATTACATTTGTCCCTATAATTTGTGATCCACATTCTAATTTTCACCTGCCTATTAGGCAACACCTCTACATCTAACAAGAAGGCACACAGTGGATACTGAAGAAAAGATAAATTTATCTGATTTATAGAGCTAGTAGGGTGTAGATATATAATGCCCTTTTGGCTCCAAACAGACAGCATGTACACATGCAGGCACTATCAAAGAATGTGTGAAAATGTGAGTTCTTGCTGCTCAAGGAGGGTGCGTGACACAGTTAGGGTGTCAAATAGGCCAACAATCAGAAAAAAGGGTGTTTGTTGAGTTTGCTAAAATGCAAGAATGGTACCCTTTTTAGATCAAGAGGTTTAACTGAGGTAGACCTTGTTAAGGGGATATGCTGAAGGAGTTTAAACTGATTTATTGGGTAATTTCTTTTAGAAAAAAGAGTCATTTTTTTAATTAAAAGGATGCAATTTTGAACAATGGATAACACTTGTTCAGGATGGTTTTGGAAAAACCTGTGGTGATGCATGTGCAGAGTGCTATATACCGACTGGAGCCCCTGGGATGAGAATAGGCTAGATTACAGACAAAACTATCACATCTACATCAACATGAGCAGTTATTATACAAGTGACAATGAAACTGTATGACAAAAGCGATTTTAAATCTATTGAAGCATGATCATAAAATATGCATAAGATATTATTTGTATAATAAAGAGTTTGGTACATTAGCATGATAACTTAAATTGGTGTGTCTAATTCTTTTGATCCTTCTCTATAAGACTGGCACATTTGTTGGCAAGGACTTGTGAAAGCAGCTTACTTCTTGATTTAACCCAGATGTCTAGTTTGTTGTTGTTTAGCTTGATGTGAATTAGACAGATAGAAGATTGAAGAAGTGATGCAGCCAGGATTCCCTCCTCACCTAACAATAAAACAAATAGTAAACAAAAACTTGAATAAATATACACCTAATGACAGGGTAAAACGGGAGAGCATCTCGTGCTAGGAACTATTTCAAACTTGATGTGTCATGTAAGTTATGCTGCTATACCTACAAGCAGACAGTATGCCATGGCCTAAATGAATACAAAAAAAAACATGACCTTTTGACCCTATAAAACATGGGACACTAGTGGCAGCATCACCAAAATCTATAGGTGCATAGATTTTACCAACATACACTTTCATACTCAATTTGAAAGAAATCTGTCAAGACTGAAATGACGCAGTTAGACAGCACACTAGAGTGCACACAAGACATCTATCAGAATATGACCTTTGACCCTATAAAAAATAGAACACTAGAGGCAGCATCACCCAAATCTATAGGCTTGTAGATTGTACCAAGATACACCTTCGTTCAAAAATTTAAACAAAATCCCTTGAGAAATGTGGCCTATAGAGCGACACAAACCGTCCACAAAAATATGAATTTTTACACTATAGAAGAGGGAACAGTGGGGGCAGCATCACCGAAAATCATAGGTATGTAGATTATATAAAGATACACCTCCATACAAAAATTGAAAGAATTGTGGTAATTAGAGCGCACAGAAGGATATGACGCGGCAGCGACGTAACGCTGCTGAATCTGAAGTACACTTCCGGCATACTGCTGAGGGATACAATAAGACAGCTCATAGAATAATAGGTTAGTATGGCCATAGAAATTAAGAGTACAAAATAAGATATATGAAAGAAGTATCATCCTGAGGTACTTAAAAGTGAAGAAGTGAAAGTAAACAGGAAACATGTGAATACTCGTCATCTTGTTCATAATACTTGAGATTTGTATAACCCTTGACCCCTATATATCGGGATATGCAGTAATACCTACCTATAATCTCAACAGGAAACATGTGAATACTCGTCATCTTGTTCATGATACTTGAAATGGTCAAACCATTGGCTTCCTGTATGAATCTTTGATCCAAGCTCAGCTCTCGCCAGAGTTTTCCAAACTCCTCAGTTGTAATTTCTTTGGCTCTGAATATGAATCAGGACATACACAAAAGAAAAAGAGATTTATATTAAGTATAAGCCTCGTACTCTACTCATTACTATTTGATATTAAATGAAATACGTCATGATAACAAGAAGTGGATATGATGGGGTTTGGTTGCTTTGACAGGGTTATGAAACTATGGCTCAAGTGTAATTGAAGTGATTCATAGATGATAGCAATAAGGCACTTACTGGTATACATGTTTTACAACGGAAGCGCACCAAGTTTATATTATCATTATAAACTACACGCCTCCATCAGGCACATTTTATAGACATTATAAAACAGGTTTCTTTGCCTGCCACTACCTTCATTCTGAGCTGAGCAGTTATGATGTTTATTGTGCATGCTCACGTTTAAAGGCATTGTTTAACAATGTTTCCAGTTTTACAAATCTGAGATGCATGGCCCTATCTGTTATCAGTGACTGTATCTGTGATATGGTGTCATATTGAAGCTCTAAAAAAAAAAGTCGCGATTTAAAATGATCATGAAGGGCTTCATGGGTCATTCCATGTCAAATCACCCAAAAAATCTGAAAATCTGAACCCGACCATTTTTGATTTTGATGAAACTTAGTGTACTTGTTAAGTGTGATCTCACAGCACCAAATCCAAAATTTTAGGTCAATTGGGTGAGGGGTTTGGGGGATACGGCCAACCAAATTTTGAGATATTTGCAAAAATGGGGGTGGCGGGCCTACCTTTGAACCCTTGTATCTCGGGACCTAATGGGTCAATCTTCACAAATTTGTATTGTTGGAAAGGGTATTCAATAAGGATTCCAAATCTGCCGCCATTTTGAAAATTCGTACATGTTGGGGTACTTTGACCTCTTGACCTAAGATTTGACCTTGAAATTGACCTTGTGGATCACGTAACCTTGACAACATTTTTCATGAAATGCAATCTCTGACATGTTCACTTAAACATATAAAAGTTTCAGAGATATAATATTTTTTGTTTAGGAGCAATAAGGATTGAAAGTATCCATACTTACAGATATTCACAATAAACCCTATTATAATGTATACAATACATGCAATATGCACAGTACAACATACATCTTCCACATGATGTCAGCAGTACTTGAATAGAAATAAAATGACAAGTTCATATAGGCCTAAAGGGTTAACAGAATGTAAGACTTGGGCCTCTGAGTCAGTTCTAGGATAATTACCTCCCCCCCCCCCCCCCCGAGGACAATTACCCCCGAGGACTATCACACCCAGAGGACAATTAACCCCAGAAAATTACCTTCTAGGACAATATATCCCCCCCCCCCGAGGACAATTACCCCCCCCTGGAGAATTACCCCCCAAGGATAATTACCTCCCCCAAAAAAATCTGCTTTGATTAAAACAAACTTATTATCAGGATGGACTTCCCCTTTAACGAATAAGGGGGGGGGGGGGGGGTAATTGTCCTAGGGGGTAACTGTCCAGGGGGTAATTGTCTTAGGGTGTAATTGTCCTCGGGGGGGGGGGGGACAGATTGTCCTAGAAGGTAATTTTCTGGGGGTAATTGTCCTATGGGTGTGATAGTCCTCGGGGGGTAATTTTCCTCGGGGGGGGGGGGGGGGGACATTTCCAGGGGGTAATTATCCTAGGCCTAAAGCCGTACATCCTGTTAACCCTTTAGGCCTATATGAACTTGTCATTTTATTTCTATTCAAGTACTGCTGACATCATGTGGAAGATGTATGTTGTACTGTGCATATTGCATGTATTGTATACATTATAATAGGGTTTATTGTGAATATCTGTAAGTACGGATACTTTCAATCCTTATTGCTCCTAAAAAAAAAATATTATATCTCTGAAACTTTTATATGTTTTAGTGAACATGTCAGAGATTGCATTTCATGAAAAATGTTGTCAAGGTTACGTGATCCACAAGGTCAATTTCAAGGTCAAATCTTAGGTCAAGAGGTCAAAGTACCCCAACATGTACGAATTTTCAAAATGGCGGCAGATTTGGAATCCTTATTGAATACCCTTTCCAATAATACAAATTTTGTGAAGATTGACCCATTAGGTCCCGAAATACAAGGGTTCAAAGGTAGGCCCGCCACCCCCATTTTTGAAAAAAATCTCAAAATTTGGTGGGCCGTATCTCCCAAACCCCTCACCCGATTGACCTAAAATTTTGGATTTGGTGCTGTGAGATCACACTTAACAAGTACACAAAGTTTCATCAAAATCAAAAATGGTCGGGTTAAAACCATTGGGTGATTTGACATGGAATGACCCTCATAAAGGTACAAATCTTTAAGAGATTTTGCCATACGGTACTCATTTTCCCCAATAGACTGTAGTGTTATAAAAACCGTTGGGAAAACGTTTTTTTACATTTCTAATTCCAATCATAAACTTCTTGATAGTCAGACGGGCGATCGGTTTGTAAAAGTCACAGGATTCCTGACTGACCTAAAGGTTAATTATGATTGCAGCATGAGCTAAATTCAGGATTTTTAAAAAAGAATATGAGGCAAAGATATCTAATCCCTTTAAGCCTTTATGCATTTCCAAAAT
Organism: Strongylocentrotus droebachiensis; assembly: GCA_035222895.1. NCBI lineage: Eukaryota > Metazoa > Echinodermata > Echinoidea > Camarodonta > Strongylocentrotidae > Strongylocentrotus > Strongylocentrotus droebachiensis. The sequence continues at coordinate 24,912 of JAVYIG010006054.1, forward strand.
GTACTCATTCTGAACTACTGTGTACACACACTTTGTACTACCGGTACATGTACATTCGAGTGTGATATGGGCAACTTATACAGTAGGCCTACAGTTGCATAGTGGATAAAAACATTAATTATCCAAGAATAAGTGCTGTATGATGATTATGGCTTGCATTCAATGTTTACAAGTCAAGAAATAACTAGATGGAACTATGATGCCTCCTTCATAGAGCAATTTTACAAACCAAAATAGAAGCAATTTTTCAATTTTAAGTTCGATTATCGTGATTACAAGCTATTTCCCATATATGTGTATGACCCTTTGATCTTTGACCTCACAACTCTAAAATATAATCAGTTCATTGGCTTTGCAAGATATACATGTCCTTAGTTTGATTGTATTCCATCTGTCAGTTCTAATGAGAATGCGTTTACAAGCTATTATTACATGCATAATGAGCCTCATGACCTTTGACCTCATGACCCCCAAATCTACTCACTTCATTGGCTCTGCAAGATAAATACATGTCTTGAGTTTGATGGTAATCCATCTATCGGTTCTAATGATAACATGATCACAAGATATTTTTGCATACATAATGAGCCCTGTGACCTTCGACCTCGTAACCCCAAAATCTAATCAATTCATTGGCTCTGCAAGATACATACATGACCTACATGTAAGTAGGGCAGGAATCCATCAATCAGTTCTTGAGATAACACAATCACAAGCTATTTTTGCATACAGCAAAGCAAAGTAGCTGTGTTTTTTTATTCACCATCAAAATGTCTTTCATGTACATATTAAAGTTTACATTCATGTATTTTACCCCACAATTGTTCAGATATAAATGTCATGATTGTACTATCAATCCCAAAGCCAACCTTAAAAAGCTTTAAAAATCAAAGGAATGAAAAGCAAATCTGAGAAGTAAATTTATAATTTTTCATTCAGGCATCCATGGAACAATCTTACTTGTGATTATGCTTTATCTGAGATGTACAACTTTGAATGCAAACATACCAATAACAATGACTGTATGGGCCTTTCAAAGGGTTAGTCTTCTGTTAATGCCACTTGTGTATCAATGGACCACTTGATAATAAATAGCTAATTTCAAACGTACCTCAATAAATCTTGGATATGAATTGGTGTATGGAAGAACAATCTTTTGAGTGTTTTGGTAGCATCTTTAAATGTAAGTTCTCCTCCAAGACTCATATGAGCGGCAGGTACATGGCACATCAACTTGGCTTGTGTTACTCCCAATGGTGGAATATCTATCAGATTGGTTTCCTTGTCATCTATCATACACTGCAACAGATCAATAAGAAGACCTTCTTCATACATACTATTATATACATCTACTCAAAATAAACAAAACAAATACTTGTGGTACATTGTGGCTCATGTATGTAATATGGGTCAATATGGGTCACACACAAAATCTTTGGTTTATGTAGGATCAACCTGTGAGAGATAACATTTAACCCCTAAAAGTTTATTCTAAAAAATCTGTGAAGTGATTATCTTAATGAAACGTAAGAACTATTTTCATGGAAGGCTTGCTGGTAAGCATTTGTGTGACTTGATATACACATCCAAAAAATTGTTTAGTGTCATTATTGATAATAGAGTATCACATGCAATGATTCATTTACCTTCATATTTGATGGGACATCTAATGTTAGCCTTGCTTCGTCTATTGCCACAGGAGCAGTGATGTAGAAAACAAGAACTAAAGCATCAGTCTGCCAAACTCTCCTCATCATAAGTCTTACATTAGTATCAAATACTAATTCTTCTGCTACTTGACTACGAGGATAGGTCTCTAAATCAACTGGTAAGGATGGCAATGTTTCACCTTCATCAAGAAAACAAAATCCATGGTTTGACTTGGTTTCTACATCACCAACATTTGTTTGTAATGAGTCTAGTTTTGTGGTATTAGAATCACTGAGCTTGTTGGTGCAATACAAGTTTAACAGATGATGTTGTGTAGTGCTTTCATCATCTTCCCCACTCTGGATTCCAACATCTAATAAAATATTCTGGCCTGTTTCCCCATGTATCATTAGACCCTCTTCTGTGCAGTAGTCTGCAAAAGCTTCTGAACTGGTAGGACCTACTCTCTCAGTAGAATGTTTGATGTGGGGCTGAGGAAGTATCTGTGGAACAAGAAAGAAAAGTGAAATACTGTACTGAGAGCCTAAGGTATACATAGTGGGTAGAACATGTACATGCATTAAAATATACTTACAGGTATCTTTCTCATCTTGAAAACTTCGCCGGATATTCAATTTGACTCAAAGACTTTTCTCACAAATTGGCACTGCAATCTACTATAACTGGTTGCTAAATCCTCTACATTGACTGTTCTAACAATATGGTGGAGTTCAAGTGACATTTTCTCAAGGAATGGAAAAAACGATTTTCCTTTTATACTTCGCTACATCTTTCCTTCATTTTTTTTACATTTTTAATTTTTTTTTACTAAAGACGTTTTTGTTTCTTCATGAAAATATACAAGTATTTTTACCCATACAGCAACAATAAGTCTACCAATATTCATCAAACATGACATTTATGAGATAGATATTCTTACATAGTGCCTGCTCTCATTTTTCTTTAACCTGGATGACAAAAATCATTTATTTGCTCTCTACTGAAAATCTAATAATTTCATTACATTAGTTAAAGTTCTTAATGAGAAAAATTGATTTGTTTAATACATACATGTAGGTTGAGTTAAAACATGTATTGAAGTCTAAATTTAAATGTACAGATAAACTGCATAATATACAAAGTGTTGACCAGCATAGAATATTCCAAAAACATTAAAACCATTTTGCTCAGTATTAATGATGGCCTAAACTGTAAATTTGGATCTTGGTTTCATTTCTTTATCTTGCTTGAGATTTACCTCATCTTTCTCTGTTTGCGTTCTCACAGCTCCAAATAAAGCCTTTGCCAATTCTTGTTTCCTTTTGTCCTCTTCACTTTCAGCTGTATGAATAGTTGACATGCCTACAGCTATTACTGGTGTCATCTAAACAGAGAAGGAAAACAATAATTTCACTAAAATCTATTTTGTAGTCTAAAAAATGACCATAACAGACCTTTAAATCCAATCATACGCTCAGACAATAGGATATGGGTAGTTCTATAAAATAGGGACTCACTTTTGTGACATTTTTGGTGTTCCACTAACATTAGGAACCCACATGTATTTGTGGCTCTGAGTAAAGACTTAAATAGTGGAATGAGATTGTAAAGTATTTTCCAAGCATAATATTGCATCCTCATACCTAGAATCACTTAACAATCATACTCCACTATCTATGTCTTTACTCAGAGTCACAAATATGTGTGGGTTCCTTATGTAAGTGGGACACCAAAAACGTCACAAGGTGGGTCCCTAATTTATGGAATTACCGATATAGCACAATTTACATGTACATTGTAGAAATCAATATGAGATAAACCTCTCTGTGTTGATCACAATCAAGTGGAATAAAGATGAATCAAAATGATATCATACAAAATAAACAGAAGACAATATTCTCAAACCATGGCAAAAAAATAAATTCTTACATGCATTGCAGGTTGTTTATCTTTTCTGCCATCTTCCTGCCTTGCTTGTACTGTGTTGTTTTTATTTGGAGAGAGTCTCTTCCTATTGCCTTCTTTATTTCTACTGTATCCAGTTTGACTCCAAAGTTTCTGGATTCCCTCAGTTTTCAATGAAGGTCTGTCCAAGAAATAGAAAATACAAACAGTCAACAAACAGGGATTGAAAAAACAAGGAGTTAAAGGGTAAGTCCATTCCAAAAATAAATAACTTTCAATAGAAGCAGAAAAATCAGACAAACCAATCAAAAAAGTTTGAGCAAAATCGGGTAACTAATAAGAAAGTTTTGAAGTTTTGAAAAAGTATGTAAAACTATATAGACCAATGGAAATCACTACCGGTACACAAATTGCAAATTTGGTTAACAATTTGTGACGTCGTGTCCTCACTATTTGTCAGTTGCTTTATATAGTTTAATCCCATTAATTTCTCTTTTTATCCCCCAAAACTTGATTTCCCCACGCCTTCGCCCAAGTTATATGATTTGTATCATATTGCAGAAAATCTGTTATGAACTTTGTAGAATTGATACTATTTTTGGAATATTGTATACTCATAATTATTGATTTTTTGTCTAAATAGTTTATCAAAATTCACATTTTTCATGATTTAACTGAAAAATTACTCTTTATTGGTGCATCCACACAAAAACATAACAAACAGGAAGTTAACAAACATGTAGTCACCAAACAGGGAGTCAACAAACAGGAAGTCAACGAACAGGGAGTTAACAAACAGGGAGTCAACAAACAGGGAGTCAACAAACAGGGAGTCAACAAACAGGGAGTCTACAAACAGGAAGTCAACAAACAGGAAGTTAACAAACAGGAAGTCAACAAACAGGAAGTCAACAAACAGGGAGTCAAACAGGAAGTCAACGAACAGGGAGTCAACACACAGGGAGTCAACAAACAGGAAGTCTACAAACAGGAAGTCAACAAACAGGAAGTTAACAGGGAGTAGGCAAACGGGGAGTAGGCAAACAGGGAGTTAACAAACAGGGAGTCAACAAACAGGGAGTCTACAAACAGGGAGTCAACAAACAGGGAGTCAACAAACAGGAAGTCAACAAACAGGGAGTCAACAAACAGGTAGTCAACAAACAGGTAGTCAACAAACAGGGAGTTAATATTGGCCTAGGTGTCATTACAAAACGAAGAAACACTAATGACAGGAAAATTGCACAATTTCTTAATGTATGGTAACATAGTTAGATTAATCTGGTCAATTTATTCATACCAATACTACATATGGACATGTATACATATTTTTTTCTAAATAGCAGTACCTTGTTGCTATCTCTACATCAATACTGCTTCCAGTAGCACCAGAGCTAAGTGATTGAGATGGAGACCATGAAACACTGGCAGCCTCTTGGTTGTTAGGGGTAACAGAGCTAGAAGATTCAGTAGGTGTCATCACAGAAGCAGAGTTTAAGGCATATGGGCTGAAGTTTAGACCAGACAGAAATGGCCTCATTACTACAAGAAATAAACATATTCAGAGGTTATGTGAAAATGATGTTAACATTACATTGGAATTTTGTTTAATTGGTAGATTTTGTGATTTAGCATACCTGCCAACATTTGAAAATGAGAAATAAGAATTTTTAGCACGGTATGTCTTCAAAAATAAGAAATCTGTACCCTTAACAGGCGTTCGCACATGCAGCGGCAGTGTAACTGGCAATACGCGGTAAATCTGTGCAAAAAAGCGAATACAAATTTCGCTACTCATTCATGCAGCCCTTCAACGCACGCAAAACAAACTTCTCACATCGCGGCATATGATAAAACAAGCTTAATTTGGCTTTAGCAAAAAAAAAAAAAAAAAAAACATGAAATTTTGAAAATTCTGGATTTTGGGGTCCTAAAAATCCAGAAAAACTGAATATTCCGGATTATTCGGAAGGGTTGGCATGTATGATTTAGTTTGAAAAAAGAAGTCCAACAGAGAATTTAATTAGACAAAAGCCAAGAGACCAAACAAGAAAGTATTTTTAAGTCCCACAATATATAACATATTATATTGTGCCCTCTCATGCTTATTTCCTTTCTAATGCACATTTCTCTTTCCTCATCTTCTTCTCAACCCCACATGCAGCTCATCCTTTTGTATTATTTTCTGTACCCCCGATCTCTCACTTTTTTTTGGCATTGTCTACTCTTTGTATTATGACCGTGTTCTTCTATCTTTGTCAAGTATTTTCTTGTCCCAGTTCTCGTCTCTGTTGGCATCCCTTTTTTTGTACTTCCTTTTGTAGTTACGAACCTGTGAATTTAATCACTCATTATTCCTAAGTATCATTTGAGGGGTCCAATATTGTACAAGCATTGCTTTTTGGTGGACCCCTCTGTTTCTAATACATATTCCTAAATTGTTGTTAGCGTTTATAATTGATTTGTAATGTTTTGTTGGAAACATAAATAAATTGAAAATGAATTGAAATAATCTGTTTACTTAAATTAAGCTAAAAGATGTCAGCAAATAATGATAAAGGACCGCAATGGCTTCTCGCTGCAAGCAATTAAGTATATTGAGCTAATTGCCGGCAAATCTTCCTGCCTCGCTCAGTACAACAAATCTGTCACAGTTCCCTTCTTTACTCTTTATATTCATTTTGCTAAATGAATAACTGACAAAACAATGTTTCGCTTTTGGGTAGAAATTGTATTAATTACAGAAACCCATATACAATTATACATGAAATTAATTCATGGTACAGCTGTTTGCGTTTATATTTAAGCAGTTACAGTAATTTAGATTTTTCCATCCATGAGATACATCTTGTATTTCAATACTTTGTTCATACGTTTCATTTGAGGTGTTACCACTTCAAGGATCTGTACTACACCTCTTTGTTCAATTAGGTAGAAGATGAATCTATGATGAAAATGGTAAATACTATACAAACACTATCCTGTACATTCAGGGAATGAATAATACAATTTTACCTCCACAAACATACACAAACAAAACAGATACATGTAGATTACTTTTGCCAAAGGTAAAAACGTTTCTAGAACTGAAAGCTTCTGAAATGAATCTATACTTTGAGTCACAAAAAGAAGAAGTTAATTATACCATGGCATTTGGGATATGTTTGGACAATTGATTGTCACTATTAAAAAGTACTATAGAGAGCATGACATAAATACCTTCAGGACTATTATGTTTTTCTGCTGATCTTTGTTGTTTGGGTTTATAAGGAGCAGCTCCATTTCCCAGTGCATCAGAGACATAGCCATCCAGGAAAGATAAAGTCCAGTCAAACTATATATATCAAACAAAAAACTGCATCAGAAGGGTCATTTCTCTCAAACTCATCAAACTTTTGAAAAAAATACTTTTAGATTCCTTTGTATCAAAAGTGAAATGGGCAGTATTATGTTTCAAACCAACTCTCTGCCTTTGCATTCATTTGGCAACTAACATTAAATACCTGTAATGAAGCAGGTAGTGTGAAAGCACACAATCAAGATAAACAAATTGATAAAATTTGTTTTAATTTGACAAAAGATAAGAAAGCTATGACTGTTTAAAATAGGGGATCATTAAAGCTATGTAATTCTAAAATTGGCAAATTGGTCATTTTAAATAAAACATATTTGGAGAGAAATGTCCACATTATTGTTATTTAAAATATAATGAATTTCTTTTTTCTTTTCTACATAACTTTCCTGGAACAGTTTTTATATAATAACCAAGTAATTGAAATATATTACCTGATCCCTTGTTATGTTTGGCAATGCTGATATGAGTTCACCAAGTAATTGAAATACATTACCTGATCCCTTGTTATGTTTGGCAATGCTGATATGAGTTCTGGGTCATATCTTACCTGATCCCTCGTTATGTTTGGCAATGCTGATATGAGTTCTGGGTCATATATTACCTGATCCCTTGTTATGTTTGGCAATGCTGATATGAGTTCTGGGTCAGAGCAAAGCACTTCAAGTTCATAGGAACCCTGAGTTAAATACAACGAAAGATTAATCGGTTTTGTGTTATATAGGAAATAAACTGAGATTGATAACTGTCAAAATCATGAAATATAATTATACTAAATGCCATTGCACATGTCATATTGCAAATGACTAAATTGGTCTTAAGTTTCTATGATTTTGGTCAGGATATTGCAGCCACTTTCATAATCGTGTGCTTGCAGTCATTCTATTCTAATCAAGGTAGTAGACTGAGATAGTTCCTCGTCCTGTGTCATAGAAATAGGGTTCTATCACAATGCTATAAAACTATAATTTTCAACAATTATGTATTGTGCATTCTGGAATGCATCTTCTCATGCCACTTTGTTTTGCTAACCAAACTAATTTAAAGCCTACATCTGATTGTGTAATTTAAGGACGTAACAAAACATGTACAAGCCCCAAAATATTTGAAAATTCATATATATTTTTGATTTTTTTTTTGTCCAACAATCCTAAAAAAAAAAAAAAAAAAAAAGATTTATAAAATTAATGCGTTCGGATCAAAACTAATAATCATATACCAGTATCTAAGTTTGATATACCTGCTTAACATGAATATTGTTTAGTGCATGCAGAGTGATGTATATGAAGTGGTATACCTGCTTAACATGAATATTGTTCTGTGCATGCAGAGTTACAGCAGTCTTTGTGACATTCTCTGATACTAGTCCACTCTTCAAAACTGCTTTGGTAATAGCTGCTACTACACAACATCTGGTAGTAGGTGACATTGTCTTAGAAAGCAGGGCAACTAATCCAGCCAGTGCTTCAGAGCCAGGGACGGTTGACATCTCTGAGTGACTGAATTCTCCTAAAACCTAGTACAAAATGGATGTTATCATTTATAGAGACTTCAAACTTATGACTGAAATACATACCGGTATATATATATTATGCAATGGTATAATCTAGACATAACATATAATTCATCTGTCATCTGTGAATCAGAATTTAAAGTTCAGGCCTTATAGAAGCCTGGCTCATAATACCTCTGAAAACCTTCTGTGGGCACATGAATAATAACTAGTCAGGTATCACTGTGATGGGAGATAAACAGGCTTGGTAGTGATCCCACAAACACCCTAACCCCAATCAGTATCCAGGTATTGAGATAGTAAAATGAGATGGAAGAGGAATTTACAAACCTGCCTGATGTAAACATTTAAATATTTAAACATAGTTTCATTATTATTGCTACAGTATGCTGCCATGTAGAAGCGAATAACATAAGTCAAAGGAAATGAAATAAAGGAATGGTATGTTTAAACCTACCCAAACTATGAGTTTTATCAGATCCTCTGAAACATGAGTCTGGTTGGCTACAGTGAGCATCTCTTCAACAAGGTATGAAATCAATCCTGCTTCTTTGGGTTCTTCATAGAAATAAAGAAGATATGAAATAACTGTTTGGTAATTAAATACATGCAATATCATACATATGGATACCAATAGTTGTTTAGCAACAAAGTACTTATATGTTTCTAAATTAGGGCTCTGTAGAACTACTTTTTCCTACTTTAAAAAAATAAATGCCAAGCATAATTAATCTACATAAAAAGATCTGGAATTTATGAAATAATTCTCAAATAGATTCCCTAATTTCATACTATACTATGCTATTTCCAAATTTATTTTAATACCTTGTCTCTTCAACAGAGTTGAAATATGGAACATGGTTGAATGAAAATACAAACAAATACACACTGTTTCTATATACACGATAATTACATCAAATGTTTCTGCCAGTTCACAAAATTCATACTGTACTATGAATGGGCTGTACAAATATTTGTTTAATTAAGTTCCCTTTAATAATGAATTAAATAATGTAACAATAGAGCTACATATTCTAATGGTACATTTTCAGTGCCTGTAATGGGTGGCACAGTTTGTTTTAAATTGCATAAAGTTATCAAACCAAACTAAATGTATGAAACTTGTTACAGGTGTGTTTGCATTATGGCCCCCAAAGGTTTAAAGTCTATTGAGAGGCAGCCATTTCATCATAAAAAGAAAATCCCTTTGAACTTATGTATGGTGTTACAAATGCATTAAAAGTTAATATTGATTTTAACTGATTTCCAAACTCAAAACATCATTGAAATTATCTTGTGATAATGAACAATACAAACCCCCCTCAATTGTAGATTACACATGACAAAAGTTTATATTGCAAATGTCTAAGGAAACAGTAATTGAACAAAGAAATACTCACCCTGCATTTGTATGGAAGTAATGAGATTATTAATGGTGTTCTCAGGAATGTTGGTACCACATAGATTCAGAATCTTTACTATGATGATTACATACCACCTTATACTTGGATGGAATGTATGTCAATGTTAAGGAAATTAAATCCAACGTCTATTGATAAACAGCATGCACGTCTTTAATGAAAAACAACTTAAAAATCACTGATTTTCATTTTCTTCATCCCCCTCCGAAACAAATACATAAAACAACAATAATAGTAACTAGATGGAACTTTGACTGCGCGCAGTCAAAAATGATGCCTCCGCCATAGAGCAATTTTACAAACCAAAACAGAAACAATTTTTAAATTCAAGTTTGATTGTAATCCATCTGTGGGTTTTAATGATAATGCATGCACAAGCTATTTTTGGCATACATAATGAGCCATGTGACCTTTGACCTTCGACCTGGTGACCCCAAAATCTAATCAGTTCATTGGCTCTGCAAGATACATACATGACTTGAGTTTGATAGTAATCTGTCTATTTGATCTCATGATAATGTGATCACAAGCTATTTTTGGATACATAAAGACCCCTGTGACCTTTGACCTGGTGACCCCAAAATCGAATCATTTCATTGGCTCTGCGAGATACATACATGACCTGAGTTTGGCAGGAATCCATCAATCGGTTCTTGAGATAATGCGATCAAAGCTATTTTGCATACATAATGAGCCCTGTGACCTTTGACCTTCGACCTTGTGACCCCAAAATCTAATCAGTTCATTGGCTCTGCAAGATACACCCATGACTTAAGTTTGGCAGGAATCCATCAATCAGTTCTTGAGATAACGCGATCACGAGCCATTTTCGCATACATAATGAGCCCTGTGACCTTTGACCTTGGATCTCGTGACTCCAAAATCTAATCAGTTTATTGGCTCTGTGAGATACATACATGACTCAAGTTTGGCAGGAATCCATAAATCGGTTCTTGAGATAACGCGATCACGAGCCATTTTCGCATACATAATGAGCCCTGTGACCTTTGACCTTGGATCTCGTGACCCCAAAATCTAATCAGTTCATTGGCTCTGTGAGATACATACATGACCCAAGTTTGGCGGGAATCAACCAATCGGTTCTTGAGATAACGCGATCACGAGAACGGGACGTACGGACGGACGTACGGACGTACGGACGGACGGACAACCCGAAAACATAATGCCTCCGGCTACTTTGTAGCAGAGGCATAATGAAAAGGATATTGGTGAGCTAAAGACACCATCTTGTTGATGTGTTCACTGTGATCAAATGTCTCCATACTGCTGGAATTGAGATGATCTAATACCTTGTCCAGTATCACACTTATGTTGTCTGCACTACACATCTCATATAGCAGATTCATTGTCTGTAATAGAATAAGAGAGGATAGCACTAACTAGTAATCTAGACAGTGATCTAAAAGGAAGAGTAAAAGAAGGAGTAGAAGGTACATGTATTCTCCACACTTCAGTCTAACCATCATCCTATCCAATCCAATAGTATATTACAATAAAGTACACTTATCCTCGATGTTACAAAGCACTTCAAAATTTGCTCTGCATGAGTACAGTCTACTTTCACAATATATAATCAACTTTAAAAGACCAGTTGAACCAAATTAAACACTAAAATCCAAATACTAGATGAGCTGCACAATTGGTTCACAGCAGTAAGTAGCTTGTACCACAACTTTGCAGCAGCTGAAAGGAAAGATAAGTTTCTTTGAGATGTGATAAAGTCAGGTAAACATAAATGATCACTGGTAGCAAGTATGGTGAGTTTGAGGCTAATCACTTATACTCTGGATACTGCTCATTTAGCCTTGTACATTAACAATACTGAAGGCTACTCTATGACATACAGGCAGCCAGATTCTGAGAGTTTATATATTATGGGTCTGAATCAGAGTAACAATACAAGCCATGTACCTCAGTTTTATAGTTTTAAGTGATGACATTTATTTGCCAACTTCAGCAAATCATAATGCTCATATGCACAGTAAAGTTGTAACAGCATAACTTGCTCAAAGATTTGTGAATGAAGATGTACATTTTGGGAATATTAATTATGATACACACTATCTGTACCCCAGGACTGTCTTGATAACCATTGATATGAAAGCTTTGTACAATGCAATGGGAAGGGCATCAAAAGAAAGTACAGATAATCAGAACAGTTCTATGCAAAGATTCCTAGGCATCATGTCACAAATCCATTGTAAGTACAAGTTCCCCAACATCCATTAGAGCAATTAACACTATTTCGTTGGAATGTCAGCAAACTTGCACTTATGATGGTTTTGTCAAAAGATGCCTTGGAATCTTGCCGGTGTGACCACATCATTATTGGTGGTTTTGAGGCAACAGATCACATATCAACAATTTCATCTTTGTTCCTTGTGCACTCATTCTACATATTTACTATTATATAAATGAAGTGGTGATCACTGTTGTTATTATTTCCAACCTAGTTTGGAATACATACATTCCACATTGGTTGGTAGATAATGATAGAAAAACCTACTGCTTGTTTAATAGTTGGATCCTCATCCTCCAAGCATTCTACAACTGTCATCTGGTGTTCTCTACTCAATTCAGGATGCACTTTATGGATGACTCCTAAAGCATTCACACCTACAAAAACATGTAAAGAAAGAGAAAAAAGAGGAAGTAATGGAAGCCCAAGACCTCTGGGAAAAAATGCAACCACTACCATCACACACCATTATCATAATTGTCACTATTAATACTGATACTTCCTGAGTTTTATTTGTACATGAAAATAGTTTTGCTTTAATGAATCTGATATTCTTTTCATGTATTAAAGAGCATCATACATTTTGGTGCTGTAGGGGCTTTCAACGTGCCCAACTTTGATATTCTACCTAATGGTTTGGACAAAAAAAAAACTATGTCTTCTTTCTCAACATAAATAATGATGTTCGTTTTTGTTTATATCCATTTTCAGATTTGAAAACAATATATATAGTGCAATACAGGGAACATTTTGACATCATGTTCTTACACAAAATAATTGTACTGACATACAATTATCCAAACAACTGTGACAATGCATTCATAATTGAATTGAAACGTCAAAGGAGCCTCGTCAAGTAAGTCCTCTTTACAAACAAAATACCCTTGTTGTGGGCGTTATATGCATGTATGCCATTAATTGATATTCAATTATACGTGATATAGAAAATATGTAAGGCAGGGGAGGGGGAATGCCGAAAAGTAGGTACATATTAAAAAATATTGGAGCTCTAAACTATTGAGTTACATTTATAAATATCTGAAGAAGCAGTATTTTTTAGTGAACTCTTAAATAGTCATTGACTATTGCAATTGGATATATCACTTGGTATGGGGATTTTTAACAAATCTTATGAAAATTCCTACAAAGATGTTAAAAAGATGCATCAAGGAATAATGTTCCTCTCAAGATGAGCAATAACAAGAAGAACTATAGGGCCGCATAATATAACAAAAAGGACTTCCTACATACATGTAGGTACCTGAGATTGTTGCTTCTGTGACCCCATGAATCTTGTCATAAAGAATAAAGAATAATATAAAGAAATGGCTACCTACCTAGGTACCTGAGATTATTGCTTTGTGACTTCAGGAACCTAGTGATACAGATAGAAGTCTTCTTCAACAGACTAAGTTTGGGATGGATGTTTGCAATGGTCATGATGCACTCATACTGGACACCTGCAATAATTGAAACCAATTCACGAAATTACTCTTTCATTATTGACAGGTTCCTACTTATTTGTATGACATAAATAGGTGTTACATCTAAAAAATACCAGATATAAAAAATAAAATGTTTGAGAAGAAAAAAGAGTGAGCAATTATTTTTGAGGGTATTTATTTCACTAATCACATTGTCTCAAAGAGGGTAATTACCCATACCCAAGGGGCACAGCAGGTTCTTGAGACATGGAGTGTTGTAAAAGGTTGTTCGGTATCAACATGTTCAGGGCACCTCCCTGCACAATTTATAGGTGGACTACCTTGACAATATGCTGCTGGAAAAAAATGGCAGCCATACTCTTTTCTCATACAAACAGACAAGTAAGAAGTTACACATTTTATATGTTGAGCAAAGCCTCAAGGCAGAATCAACCTGGGAAGAACTAGGAATCTACATTATAAAGTACATATACATATATCGACTTCCAAAATCACTTCAAGACCAATACATCATCCCAAACTCTCACATATGGGACACACCAACTGATACAGTAAAGTCATCCTCAACAGTAGAGATGACAAAAAACAAGCTTGTGAAAGAAAAGCAATGTTTTTACTCACAAATCATTCACACATACCTCTACAGCTATCATTGTAAAATAAGATTTTCCAGATTAGTATTCACTACTTCTGTATTGTGAGCGTGTGTGTGTGTATATGTATCTACAATAAACTTTACAAACTAAATTTCTAGACAAAACAAACTAGTTTCACATCCCGTTTAGCCAGTATATTACATACTACAAATAACAGTGATTGATCTACACAATTATAAACATATCTCCTACATGCTGTAAACAAATAGATGCTCAGTCTTACCACAAGAAATCAGTGACAGAGTGTTGTATGAATCCAAAACCTCCTCAAGGACATCATACATCATTAGACTTGTTCTGCAATATAATGAGCAAGAAAATGCTTTATTTACAGCAGTTAATAAATTCCATTACAATTTTCATTTCATAACTACCACCTTTTCTCTGTGGCTTTAAAGATGTATATACCTTTCACAATGAAAAGTCCATGGTATACAAACTATGAATAATCTGTTTTTAAGAATAATATTTTAGATTATTTCAAGTCTAAATCTAGAAGGTATCTCTCAGACAAGTTAACTCTGGATTATTACAATTTTAAGTACCAGAATTAACTATTAGAAATAAATGACTGAGCTTGCTGATAAGTGTACAGAGTATTTATTAGTTAGCCAAAGCTTCCACTGGATCATTGAAATCCTAAGTCTTGATAGTAACACTGAAGGTTACTTTGGAATATTAAACATAGGGAGCTTACTGTGGCTAGTCAAACCTAAAGTATGAGAAGTATCTCTTTGAAGGTTACTTTTGGTAAGTCTAAATATATACACATGTCTTACCATGAGCTAAATGTGGATTATCAAGAGTGTATGTCTTGGAAAAATCTCTTAGAGGAAGCTTACAACAGACAGTCAAACTCAAGATTTCCACAGAGTATATGGTACATACAGTGGAAGCAAGCCAAGTGTATTTTCTCCTATACATGTTTGTTTACAGCCTGGCAACTTGGCAACTTTAATGGGACAGCTAATGATCAAATATTTTTGTATGAGTAACAACAATTTATTATGGAACAGTCTTCCCAAGAATCTTTGCTCATGTAACCCATCTTCTATTTTCAAAACCCAATGAAAGACATAGCTACAATGTATTCCACATTTCTTACAACTAGCCAATATTCCAGTCTTTCCCAAGTGAATCATGAATGGCATACCCAGCAGCTCATCAGTGCCTCTGATTTATAGGCCTAGACTGAATTGGATTATAGTAGTCAAGTCCATCGGAAAGACAGGTTAAAAGAAGCTTACTTTGGATCATTGAGCCCAAGTCTTGCAAGCATCCTCAGGATTTAGGGTTAGGGTTAGGGTTAGACAGGTTAAAAGAAGCTTACTTTGGATCATTGAGCCCAAGTCTTGCAAGCATCCTCAGGATTTAGGGTTAGGGTTAGGGTTAGACAGGTTAAAAGAAGCTTACTTTGGATCATTGAGCCCAAGTCTTGCAAGCATCCTCAGGATTTAGGGTTACGGTTAGGGTTAGAGAGGTTAAAAGAAGCTTACTTTGGATCATTGAGCCCGAGTCTTGCAAGCATCCTCAGGATTTAGGGTTAGGGTTAGGGTTAGACAGGTTAAAAGAAGCTTACTTTGGATCATTGAGCCCGAGTCTTGCAAGCATCCTCAGGATTTAGGGTTAGGGTTAGGGTTAGACAGGTTAAAAGAAGCTTACTTTGGATCATTGAGCCCGAGTCTTGCAAGCATCCTCAGGATTTGAATCTGCAACCAAGGAGCAGGTGTGCCTCGAAACTCATATTCCACTGACAATTTCCTCTGCACAATCTGCTTTAGAATACTGGTTAGGGGACGTACTAAAGACCTGTGATGCTCTGTGTTTTCCTGTTAACCAAAGCCAATGCATTTAATGATTAGAAATACAATTGTATATGCTCTGACAATTACTGCATAATCACTGACACATCCAGAAAACCAGAAATGTATTCAATAAATTGTACGATTTGGTATAAATAATAAAAATATCAACATTAAAATGTAAATCCATAAATCATTTTTTTTAAACATAATTTTGTTTACTGGTATAATGTTCAACTTGTGACAAAAGTCAGCCATTTTATGATTCCTCTTTTTTGAAAATCCCTTCTGATGTTAGATGATAAGTAAAATTCTAACTACATGGAGTCTGTCTCCCCGCAATCCCACAATAATTCATTTTTTTTTGTTGTCTAACACTATACTCTTTTTTTTTTTTTTTTCCAAATTTTTATTGATTTTCGAATTTTGTTTACATTACAAAAACAACAATCATACAAGAATTAAATGATTGTATAACATTAAAAGAACAATAATCAAATACGAATCACTATAACAATTACCCCCCCAAAAAAACTAACAACAATCAAACAAACAAACAAACAGACCTGATGTAAAAACTAAAAAAATCAGTCTCGGGTGGTTTGAACTGTATCATTATCAAAATATAATTATGGATAATTAAAATAAATTCTCAATAGGGGACCATTTTCTATAGTGCATGTTTTCTTTGTGCTTTTGTTTAGCAATTACCAATTCTATATGTCTGATTTTGCAAATAAACGTTTCAAAACCTATGAAACTTACTACTAAATTCCTGCATTTCTGAATATAAATGTATCTCTTCAATAAGATAATTAAGTGATTTAATAATATTTTATGTGGTCCCTTCCAATCCTTTATGAATCCAAACATCATTCTTTTCCTAGATAGATCCTCATATCTGATAGATCGCTTTAGACCAATTTTATCAACAAAAGCTCGTCTTAAATCTTCAGCAATCTTACACTCATAAAAAAGGTGTAAAGGAGTTTCAACAGAGGTCTCGCACATTGTGCAAAGTTGTGTCTGAACTTGCTTCATTTTAAATAGTCTCTCATTGGTGTATAAAATATTATGCAAAATCTTAAACTTGAAAAAAACTCTCATCTTAACTTCTATTGTGCATTTAAATGGGAGTAGATACATTTGTGGCCATTCCTCCTTTTCTATCCCATATTTAGTGGAAAATAGGGGTTCACTGACAGGTCTACATGTCAATTTACTAACTAAATCAACATAAATATTTCTAGTTTTTAGTTTTTGAATTTCTACTGTCAAAAGGTCAGACTGATCATGTTCATAATCTATTTGCTCCAAGAACATTTGTATCAATAATTGATTAAATGAACTTCCCCATTTCTTCCTGACTAGCGATACTATTGCCAAATATATCATGTAGTATTTACCTGGTACTCCTCTTGCTTTCCAATGATTAAATTGCACAATGTTTCCATGTAGATCAAAAAGTTGATATACATAACATAGACCTGCCTCATGAAAGGCCTTACAGTAAACTGATTTATTATCAATAAGAATATATTGATTGTTCCAAACAATTTGACTAAGTACACTTGCTTGGGCTCCTTGATCATCAACCAATTGATTATACTCCTTTGTCTTGGACCATGCTAACAACAAGTTATGATAAAATATGGGAATTCCAAGAGAATTCAACTGGCTCATAGAATAATTACTCATAAAAATCAATTTTCCACCAAATCGTTTACTATAGTGGTCAAAAAACACCTTCCAATGATGATCTGATTCTGTATAATATCTCTGAATCCACTTAACCAGCTGTGTCTCTATCATGCATTTTAGTTTCGGGAATTTAAGACCACCTTCAGTATAATCTGCGATCATTGTTGCCCGTGATATCTTATCTGGACCTTTCCATATAAACTGAAACATCAACTTTTCAACCTCCTTAACAAAATCATCGGGTATTTCAATATTGGAAACTATATACATAATCTTAGACATAACAAATGTTTTCAACAGTTGAATTTTTCCTATTAAAGTTAACCCCCGATTCTTCCATCTTAAAAAAGTACATTTTATTTCATCCAGTCTCTTATCAAAGTTCAGTTTCCTGACTACTTCCTGATCATATGAGAAATGAATGCCTAAAATTCTTATGCTTTTGTCTGCCCAATGTATATCACTTGTTTTTTCTCCATTGTGCCTATCTTTCCCAACCCATATACCTTGCGTTTTTGTTTTATTCAAATAAAGACCTGATATGATTGAGAATTCTTCAAAAACTTTGAAAACCATCTTCATTGATTGTATATTCCTACAAAAGCAAGTTATGTCATCAGCATATGCTGTATACTTTATTTGTTTTCCACTAAATTCAAAAGCCTGAATATTATCATTATTATTAAGTCTTGTAAGAACAACTTCCAAACTCAGTATAAACAGTAAAGGAGCCAGAGGATCACCTTGTCTGACTCCTCTAGACACTGGAAAATATCCAGTGGTAAATCCATTCGCCAATACACAACTACTTATATTAGTGTGCAATGTTCTAACCCATTGTATGAAAGATGGTCCAAAATTGAACGCTTCTAAACAATTTAGCATGTACCTGTGGCTTATTGAATCAAATGCTTTTGTTAGATCAAGGGCTAGCATAATACCTCTCAAATTCTCCTCCTTAGTATATTGTAAAAGGTCTGATATTAATCTTATTCCTTCCCCTATGTATCTGCCTTTAATAAAGGCAGTTTGTTGACTATCTACTAACTTTCCTATCACCTTAGCAGCTCTCTTCGCCAAGCATTTAGAAAGTATTTTAACATCTACATTTAAAAGAGTTATGGGACGCCAATTGCTCAGTGTGTGTTTATCTCTATCAGGCTTAGGGATGAGTTTAATTGTATCTAACACTATACTCTTTACAATGTCAACTACAATAAAGATTCAAAGATTCAAATAATAATTCACATGATTAAAAATTGGAAAGATTATGATTGCCACTTATACAACCTACTGCTACTATTATTAAAACTACTACTATTACTATTACTACCACTACTACAACTACTACCACTACTACAACTACTACCACTGCGACAATAAGTACTACCGCTACTACTGCTACTACTACTACTACTACTACAACTTCTATTACTACTTTTCTTTAAACAAATTTGTTTTCACTGGCTGCCTGCCGTAGCAACAAACGTTGACAATCAGCCGTAGACGAAAGACTTCATGCATGGCTGATTGTCACAAAACGAAGTTAAGTCTTTTGTCAATTCTGCTTGTTTTTATGGCAGGCAGCCAGTGAAAACAAATTCGTTTGATGAAATTATGGAAATGCAAGCGCTACTTTAAACAAACAGAACTTTGTCATTCCTTGCTCGTTTTTCCTGATTGAGGGCAGACTCAACTTTCTAGAAATGTGATTTTCTCTTTGATATTCAGATACCGTCCGCCAAATGACTTTTTGGTTTCCTCTCTTCAAATTCATTTTAATCACACATGCGTGAAATATGCATCATATGAGTTGGATCAAATGAAAGAGGAGGATCTAAGCTTTCCAAATATGTGTCATTTATCAATTATAAATGTGACTAAGTTATGATAAAACATTGATAATTCTCGGGTTTTTTTTTTCTGGGACGCACTGTATAGGTTACCTTGATGAGTGCTTGATAGACGTGTAAAGCAGCAGTCATGACTCCAGGTGATCTATCACACAAAGCTTGTTGCAAGTGTTCTTTCATGTGACATATCAGATGTGGACACTTCAGCACAAAGCTGTGGAGTACTAACACTGCTTTCCTCCTTACACTTTCACTGTTAGAAGTTAGAAATAAGGACGTTAATGATCATGCCCGATTAAGATTTATAAGATGATGAAACGGATCCTAATCAAATGATTGGTTGAGAGCGACACGTGACCAGGTATTTATTTTGTCTAACACCTAATTTTACTAATGACCGGTCATTAGTAGAATTAAGTTATAAAACATCATTTTATAAAAAAAATAAAACATCATCTTATAAAACAAATAATACACACCGTTTTGTTCGGGCATTAGTAAAATTACCCACACCCAGTACCTTCTGTGGGTAATTCTTACTTATGCCCTCACTGTGTATTATTCCCTATGGATTTTCATATGAATATACACAGCAGGGGTTGTCATGTACAGCAAATATGATAATGCAATTTTCTTTCCTGAAAGCATAAATCAATAACATGATACATGTACAGCTGGTTATTATAGTTGGGAATAATTCAAAATAAATGGTGTCTACAGCTTATTTACTCCTTTTACTCTATCAAATTCTATGGATGTCAAATGTAAAATAATATTGTGAATGTTAATCTATTGCATAGTTGTCAAAGTCACATGGCTTGAGTACTTGACATAAGATATAAAGGTAACAGGTTTGAGCTCTGGAATGGCACTGATGTCCTTATTACTTTATTTATGAAGTTGTTGAGCAAGAGCCAACTTGTAAAATGGCCACTGATTGGGATGGTCCCCAGCTAGTAAAATTATGCACCAAGGTAATGTAATTGAATCCAATGACCAGGTTACATTACACTGTCAAACACAATTGGTTACCTGTGACTGGAAAAGCACTCTATAAATAACAGTAAACATTGTAAATAATATCATCACTTTTACCAGAGCTGCCAACCTCCAGAACACAAAATCAGTAATCACAAGGCTTAAAATCAGTAATTTCCTATGAAGCGCTATGAATCTAAAAAAGCGGCACTAAAACACTATGTGGACGCCAAGAAAAAAATAAAATTTTGTAAAACTAATACCTTGCCTTTTTTTTTTTTTTTTCTCACAAAATTGTTAAATATTGATTTTCGAGTCATCATAACACATCAGTCTTCCATGAAAAATTGGCTTTTTTATAAGGGAATACTCACAGAGATGGCGCTGCTCAGGTTGTTTTTTTATTTTATTTATTTATTTATTTATTTATTAATTAATTTATTAATTTTCTTTTTTTGTTTTTTTTGGGGGGTCGTGTAATCCATAATTTTAGACAACATTCCGTACTTCAGTAATAATGGTTAATTTCCATACCAATAACGGGAAATCCCTACTAGTTGGCAGCTCTGCCATACCCATTGCACATAATAATCTACTACAGAATGTAATATCATCCACTCTGGATACTCCATTCAATTTCAATAACACTGAAAGCCTACAGAGCTACATTTATTTAGAGTACCCATTTAACCATTGCTACAAAAAGACAAAAATCCTGATTTAAGAACAAGCTCCTTCAGTAAACCAAAGAAGACTCTGTCTGTGTCAAAGAAACTGAACATTAAACTCACTGTGGGTGTTGTAAGTTTTGCTCTATAAGTGGAAGAACTGAACATTCAACTCACTGTGGGTGTTGTAAGTTTTGCTCTATAAGTGGGACATTCAACTCACTGTAGGTGTTGTAAGTTTTGCTCTATAAGTGGAAGACTGAACATTCAACTCACTGTGGGTGTTGTAAGTTTTGCTCTATAAGTGGAAGACTGAACATTCAACTCACTGTGGGTGTTGTAAGTTTTGCTCTATAAGTGGAAGACTGAACATTCAACTCACTGTGGGTGTTGTAAGTTTTGCTCTATAAGTGAAAGACTGAACATTCAACTCACTGTGGGTGTTGTAAGTTTTGCTCTATAAGTGAAAGACTGAACATTCAACTCACTGTGGGTGTTGTAAGTTTTGATCTATAAGTGGAAGACTGAACATTTAACTCACTGTGGGTGTTGTAAGTTTTGCTCTATAAGTGGAAGACTGAACATTCAACTCACTGTGGGTGTTGTAAGTTTTGCTCTATAAGTGGGACATTCAACTCACTGTTGGTGTTGTAAGTTTTGCTCTACAGTGCGTCCCAGAAAAAACGAAACCGAGAAGTATCGATGTTTTATCATAACTTAATCACAACCCTTATTAATGAATGATACATATTTGGAAAGCTTAGAGTGTCCTCTTTAAGTTGATGCTACTCACGTGATGCATATTTCACGCATGAGTGATTAAAAGCAATTTGAAGGAAGGAAACCAAAAAGTAATTTGGCGGGCGGTATCTGAATTTCAAAGAAAAATTCATATTTCTAGAAAGTTCATTTTCTGCTCTTTCATATGATACCTCAATCAAGAAAAATGAGCCAGGAATAACAAAGTTCTGTTTGTTTAAAGTAGCCCTTACATGTTCATAATTTTAACAAACGAATTCGTTTTCACTGGGTGCCTGCCGTAGCAAATGGAGATTTGACAAAAGACTTAACTCCGTTTCGTTGACAATCAGCCATGCATGAAGACTCTCGTCTACGGCTGATTGTCAACGAAACGGAGTTGAGTCTTTTGTTAATTTCGTTTATTGATACGACAGGCAGTCAGTGAAAACGAATTCGTTTAATAAAATTATGGAAATGCAAGCACTACTTTAAACAGACAGAACTTTGTCATTCCTCGCTCATTTTTCCTGATTGAGGTGTCATATGAAAGGGCAGAAACTCAACTTTCTAGAAATGTGAATTTTTCTTCGAAACTCAGATACCGCCCGACAAATGTCTTTTTGGTTTCCTTCCTTCAAATTGCTTTTAATCACTCATGCGTGAAATATGCATTGTCTGAGTAGCATCACATGAAAGAGGAGACTCTAAGCTTTCCAAATATGTATCATTCATTAATTATAGTTGTGATTAAGTTATGATAGAACATCGATACTTCTCGGTTTCTTTTTTTCTGGGACGCACTGTATAAGTGGAAGACTGAACATTTAACTCACTGTGGGTGTTGTAAGTTTTGCTCTATAAGTGGAAGACTGAACATTCAACTCACTGTGGGTGTTGTAAGTTTTGCTCTATAAGTGAAAGACTGAACATTCAACTCACTGTGGGTGTTGTAAGTTTTGCTCTATAAGTGAAAGACTGAACATTCAACTCACTGTGGGTGTTGTAAGTTTGCTCTATAAGTGGAAGACTGAACATTTAACTCACTGTGGGTGTTGTAAGTTTTGCTCTATAAGTGGAAGAACAACAGGAACCATCTCAGCACCAATAAGATTACCACATGCTGTCAATCCTCCACACACATCAAGCACATTAGTGCTATTCAGATCTTTCTGAATTGTATTGACCAATAGTAAGATCAGCTCATGCTGACTGTGCAGGAACAAACTAACTCCCAAATATCCTGAAATTGTGAAAGACACAGAAATTTATGGACACAAAACATATGAGAAAAAAAACTGAAATCTAGTTTCAGTAAACTATAGAGATGAATATTACAACATAAAGATATTATACATGTATGAAACATCCAAATGGTATACATACATCTATGAAAGTTTTGACTTCTAGAGTTGTGAGAAGATATTTATTGGTGTCTGAACCATTGACATCAAAACTGATGTTAACTGTACAGGGGTGATAGTGAGCACTAAAAGAAAAAAAAGTTTTTTGTTTTCCCCTCAACCATGCCCCCCTTGAGTAAAAAAAAGAGAAGAGGATTCACTGGGAAAAAATGGCATCTAACAACATTCCCCCCTTTCGAGTAAGAAAATTGGGAAAAAATAGGGCCAAATAGGGAAGATTAGAGAAAATAACGGGGAAATCAGTAAAATCAAGATAAAAGAGGGAAGAAGAAAAAAATCTGGTAAAAAAAAAAAAAAAAAAAAAAATAAAAAAAAAATCGGGAAATATCAAAAAAAAAATTAGTAAACCGATTTAAATTGAGTTTTTATCAGGCCTGAATGTAAAGACAAGATATTCACCTACTGGTATATTACAACATTCTTGAATGGAGGCATGCATGTATAAATTAGATTACACAGTAAATAATACTTTAATTATACATGTAGATATATCATATATCAACATGTAGGTCGAACTATAGATACATGAATGAAATAAAAACACAAAAGATATGTGCACATGTATATGAATTGGGTAATCTCTGAAATAAGAAGATGTGACTTAGTCCCTTGGTCATGTCTCTTTCTCTCCATTTAGACATCAACCCTGATGTGAGTAAGTCCCTTAGTCATGTCTCTTTCTCTCCACTTACACATCAACCCTGATGTGAGTAAGTCCTTTGGTCATGTCTCTTTCTCTCCACTTACACATCAACCCTGATGTGAGTAAGTCCCTTGGTCAGGTCTCTTTCTCTACACTTACACATCAACCCTGATGTGAGTAAGTCTCTTGGTCATGTCTCTTTCTCTCCACTTACACATCAACCCTGATGTGAGTTAGTCCCTTGGTCATGTCTCTTTCTCTCCACTTACACATCAACCCTGATGTGCGTAAAGCAGCGTAAGTCCCTTGGTCATGTCTCTTTCTCTTCACTTACACATCAACCCTGATGTGAGTTCGTCCCTTGGTCATGTCTCTTTCTCTCAACTTACACATCAACCCTGATGTGAGTAAGTCCCTTGGTCATGTCTCTTTCTCTCCACTTAGACATCAACCCTGATGTGAGTAAGTCCCTTGGTCATGTCTCTTTCTCTACACTTACACATCAACCCTGATGTGAGTAAGTCCCTTGGTCATGTCTCTTTCTCTCCACTTACACATCAACCCTGATGTGAGTTCGTCCCTTGGTCATGTCTCTTTCTTTCAACTTACACATCAACCCTGATGCGAGTTAGTCCCTTGGTCATGTCTCTTTCTCTCCACTTACACATCAACCCTGATGTGAGTTAGTCCCTTGGTCATATCTCTTTCTCTCCACTTACACATCAACCCTGATGTGCGTAAGTCCCTTGGTCATGTCTCTTTCTCTCAACACACACATCAACCCTGATGTGAGTTAGTCCCTTGGTCATGTCTCTTTCTCTCAACTTACACATCAACCCTGATGTGAGTTAGTCCCTTGGTCATGTCTCTTTCTCTCCACTTACACATCACCCCTGATGTGAGTAAGTCCCTTGGTCAGGTCTCTTTCTCTCAACTTACACATCAACCCTGATGTGAGTAAGTCCCTTGGTCAGGCCTTTTTCTTTCCACTTACACATCAACCCTGATGTGAGTAAGTCCCTTGGTCATGTCTCTTTCTCTCCACTTACACATCAACCCTGATCTGAGTAAGTCCCTTGGTCATGTCTCTTTCTCTCCACTTACACATCAACCCTGATGTGAGTAAGTCCCTTGGTCAGGTCTCTTTCTCTACACTTACCCATCAACCCTGATGTGAGTAAGTCCCTTGGTCGTGTCTCTTTCTCTCCACTTAAACATTAACCCTGATGTAAGTCCCTTGGTCATGTCTCTTTTTCTCCACTTACACATCAACCCTGATGTGAGTTCATCCCTTGGTCATGTCTCTTTCTCTCCACTTACACATCAACCCTGATGTGAGTAAGTCCCTTGGTCATGTCTCTTTCTCTCCACTTATAGACATCAACCCTGATGTGAGTAAGTCCCTTGGTCATGTCTCTTTCTCTCCACTTATAGACATCAACCCTGATGTGAGTAAGTCCCTTGGTCATGTCTCTTTCTCTACACTTACACATCAACCCTGATGTGAGTTAGTCCCTTGGTCATGTCTCTTTCTCTCCACTTACACATCAACCCTGATGTGAGTTCGTCCCTTGGTCATGTCCCTTTCTCTCAACTTACACATCAACCCTGATGCGAGTTAGTCCCTTGGTCATGTCTCTTTCTCTCCACTTACACATCAACCCTGATGTGAGTTAGTCCCTTGGTCATGTCTCTTTCTCTCCACTTACACATCAACCCTGATGTGCGTAAGTCCCTTGGTCATGTCTCTTTCTCTCAACACACACATCAACCCTGATGTGAGTTAGTCCCTTGGTCATGTCTCTTTCTCTCAACTTACACATCAACCCTGATGTGAGTTAGTCCCTTGGTCATGTCTCTTTCTCTCCACTTACACATCACCCCTGATGTGAGTAAGTCCCTTGGTCATGTCTCTTTCTCTCCACTTACACATCAACCCTGATGTGAGTAAGTCCCTTGGTCAGGTCTCTTTCTCTACACTTACACATCAACCCTGATGTGAGTAAGTCCCTTGGTCATGTCTCTTTCTCTCCACTTACACATCAACCCTGATCTGAGTAAGTCCCTTGGTCATGTCTCTTTCTCTCCACTTAGACATCAACCCTGATGTGAGTTAGTCCATTGGTCATGTCTCTTTCTCTCCACTTACACATCAACCCTGATGTGAGTAAGTCCCTTGGTCATGTCACTTTCTCTACACTTACACATCAACCATGATGTGAGTTAGTCCCTTGGTCATGTCTCTTTCTCTCAACTTACACATCAACCCTGATGTGAGTTAGTCCCTTGGTCATGTCTCTTTCTCTCCACTTACACATCAACCCTGATGTGAGTTAGTCTCTTGGTCATGTCTCTTTCTCTCCACTTACCCATCAACCCTGATGTGAGTAAGTCCCTTGGTCGTGTCTCTTTCTCTCCACTTAAACATTAACCCTGATGTAAGTCCCTTGGTCATGTCTCTTTCTCTCCACTTACACATCAACCCTGATGTGAGTTCATCCCTTGGTCATGTCTCTTTCTCTCCACTTACACATCAACCCTGATGTGAGTAAGTCCCTTGGTCATGTCTCTTTCTCTCCACTTATAGACATCAACCCTGATGTGAGTAAGTCCCTTGGTCATGTCTCTTTCTCTCCACTTATAGACATCAACCCTGATGTGAGTAAGTCCCTTGGTCATGTCTCTTTCTCTACACTTACACATCAACCCTGATGTGAGTTAGTCCCTTGGTCATGTCTCTTTCTCTCCACTTACACATCAACCCTGATGTGAGTTCGTCCCTTGGTCATGTCCCTTTCTCTCAACTTACACATCAACCCTGATGCGAGTTAGTCCCTTGGTCATGTCTCTTTCTCTCCACTTACACATCAACCCTGATGTGAGTTAGTCCCTTGGTCATGTCTCTTTCTCTCCACTTACACATCAACCCTGATGTGCGTAAGTCCCTTGGTCATGTCTCTTTCTCTCAACACACACATCAACCCTGATGTGAGTTAGTCCCTTGTTCATGTCTCTTTCTCTCAACTTACACATCAACCCTGATGTGAGTTAGTCCCTTGGTCATATCTCTTTCTCTCCACTTACACATCACCCCTGATGTGAGTAAGTCCCTTGGTCATGTCTCTTTCTCTCCACTTACACATCAACCCTGATGTGAGTAAGTCCCTTGGTCAGGTCTCTTTCTCTACACTTACACATCAACCCTGATGTGAGTAAGTCCCTTGGTCATGTCTCTTTCTCTCCACTTACACATCAACCCTGATCTGAGTAAGTCCCTTGGTCATGTCTCTTTCTCTCCACTTAGACATCAACCCTGATGTGAGTTAGTCCCTTGGTCATGTCTCTTTCTCTCCACTTACACATCAACCCTGATGTGAGTAAGTCCCTTGGTCATGTCTCTTTCTCTACACTTACACATCAACCCTGATGTGAGTTAGTCCCTTGGTCATGTCTCTTTCTCTCAACTTACACATCAACCCTGATGTGAGTTAGTCCCTTGGTCATGTCTCTTTCTCTCCACTTACACATCAACCCTGATGTGAGTTAGTCTCTTGGTCATGTCTCTTTCTCTCCACTTACACATCAACCCTGATGTGCGTAAAGCAGCGTAAGTCCCTTGGTCATGTCTCTTTCTCTTCACTTACACATCAACCCTGATGTGAGTTCGTCCCTTGGTCATGTCTCTCTCTCTCCACTTACACATCAACCCTGATGTGAGTAAGTCCCTTGGTCATGTCTCTTTCTCTCCACTTACACATCAACCCTGATGTGAGTAAGTCCCTTGGTCATGTCTCTTTCTCTCAACTTACACATCAACCCTGATGTGAGTTCGTCCCTTGGTCATGTCTCTTTCTCTCAACTTACACATCAACCCTGATGCGAGTTAGTCCCTTGGTCATGTCTCTTTCTCTCCACTTACACATCAACCCTGATGTGAGTTAGTCCCTTGGTCATGTCCCTTTCTCTCCACTTACACATCAACCCTGATGTGAGAGGCCTCTTTCTTTCCACTTACACATCAACCCTGATGTGAGTAAGTCCCTTGGTCATGTCTCTTTCTCTCCACTTACACATCAACCCTGATGTGAGTAAGTCCCTTGGTCATGTCTCTCTCTCTCCACTTACACATCAACTCTGATGTGAGTAAGTCCCTTGGTCATGTCTCTTTCTCTCAACACACACATCAACCCTGATGTGAGTTAGTCCCTTGGTCATGTCTCTTTCTCTCCACTTACACATCACCCCTGATGTGAGTAAGTCCCTTGGTCAGGTCCCTTTCTCTCAACTTACACATCAACCCTGATGTGAGAGGCCTCTTTCTTTCCACTTACACATCAACCCTGATGTGAGTAAGTCCCTTGGTCATGTCTCTTTCTCTCAACTTACACATCAACCCTGATGTGAGTAAGTCCCTTGGTCAGGCCTTTTTCTTTCCACTTACACATCAACCCTGATGTGAGTAAGTCCCTTGGTCATGTCTCTTTCTCTCCACTTACACATCAACCCTGATCTGAGTAAGTCCCTTGGTCATGTCTCTTTCTCTCCACTTACACATCAACCCTGATGTGAGTAAGTCCCTTGGTCAGGTCTCTTTCTCTACACTTACCCATCAACCCTGATGTGAGTAAGTCCCTTGGTCGTGTCTCTTTCTCTCCACTTAAACATTAACCCTGATGTAAGTCCCTTGGTCATGTCTCTTTCTCTCCACTTACACATCAACCCTGATGTGAGTTCATCCCTTGGTCATGTCTCTTTCTCTCCACTTACACATCAACCCTGATGTGAGTAAGTCCCTTGGTCATGTCTCTTTCTCTCCACTTATAGACATCAACCCTGATGTGAGTAAGTCCCTTGGTCATGTCTCTTTCTCTCCACTTATAGACATCAACCCTGATGTGAGTAAGTCCCTTGGTCATGTCTCTTTCTCTACACTTACACATCAACCCTGATGTGAGTTAGTCCCTTGGTCATGTCTCTTTCTCTCCACTTACACATCAACCCTGATGTGAGTTCGTCCCTTGGTCATGTCCCTTTCTCTCAACTTACACATCAACCCTGATGCGAGTTAGTCCCTTGGTCATGTCTCTTTCTCTCCACTTACACATCAACCCTGATGTGAGTTAGTCCCTTGGTCATGTCTCTTTCTCTCCACTTACACATCAACCCTGATGTGCGTAAGTCCCTTGGTCATGTCTCTTTCTCTCAACACACACATCAACCCTGATGTGAGTTAGTCCCTTGGTCATGTCTCTTTCTCTCAACTTACACATCAACCCTGATGTGAGTTAGTCCCTTGGTCATGTCTCTTTCTCTCCACTTACACATCACCCCTGATGTGAGTAAGTCCCTTGGTCATGTCTCTTTCTCTCCACTTACACATCAACCCTGATGTGAGTAAGTCCCTTGGTCAGGTCTCTTTCTCTACACTTACACATCAACCCTGATGTGAGTAAGTCCCTTGGTCATGTCTCTTTCTCTCCACTTACACATCAACCCTGATCTGAGTAAGTCCCTTGGTCATGTCTCTTTCTCTCCACTTAGACATCAACCCTGATGTGAGTTAGTCCCTTGGTCATGTCTCTTTCTCTCCACTTACACATCAACCCTGATGTGAGTAAGTCCCTTGGTCATGTCTCTTTCTCTACACTTACACATCAACCCTGATGTGAGTTAGTCCCTTGGTCATGTCTCTTTCTCTCAACTTACACATCAACCCTGATGTGAGTTAGTCCCTTGGTCATGTCTCTTTCTCTCCACTTACACATCAACCCTGATGTGAGTTAGTCTCTTGGTCATGTCTCTTTCTCTCCACTTACCCATCAACCCTGATGTGAGTAAGTCCCTTGGTCGTGTCTCTTTCTCTCCACTTAAACATTAACCCTGATGTAAGTCCCTTGGTCATGTCTCTTTCTCTCCACTTACACATCAACCCTGATGTGAGTTCATCCCTTGGTCATGTCTCTTTCTCTCCACTTACACATCAACCCTGATGTGAGTAAGTCCCTTGGTCATGTCTCTTTCTCTCCACTTATAGACATCAACCCTGATGTGAGTAAGTCCCTTGGTCATGTCTCTTTCTCTCCACTTATAGACATCAACCCTGATGTGAGTAAGTCCCTTGGTCATGTCTCTTTCTCTACACTTACACATCAACCCTGATGTGAGTTAGTCCCTTGGTCATGTCTCTTTCTCTCCACTTACACATCAACCCTGATGTGAGTTCGTCCCTTGGTCATGTCCCTTTCTCTCAACTTACACATCAACCCTGATGCGAGTTAGTCCCTTGGTCATGTCTCTTTCTCTCCACTTACACATCAACCCTGATGTGAGTTAGTCCCTTGGTCATGTCTCTTTCTCTCCACTTACACATCAACCCTGATGTGCGTAAGTCCCTTGGTCATGTCTCTTTCTCTCAACACACACATCAACCCTGATGTGAGTTAGTCCCTTGGTCATGTCTCTTTCTCTCAACTTACACATCAACCCTGATGTGAGTTAGTCCCTTGGTCATGTCTCTTTCTCTCCACTTACACATCACCCCTGATGTGAGTAAGTCCCTTGGTCATGTCTCTTTCTCTCCACTTACACATCAACCCTGATGTGAGTAAGTCCCTTGGTCAGGTCTCTTTCTCTACACTTACACATCAACCCTGATGTGAGTAAGTCCCTTGGTCATGTCTCTTTCTCTCCACTTACACATCAACCCTGATCTGAGTAAGTCCCTTGGTCATGTCTCTTTCTCTCCACTTAGACATCAACCCTGATGTGAGTTAGTCCCTTGGTCATGTCTCTTTCTCTCCACTTACACATCAACCCTGATGTGAGTAAGTCCCTTGGTCATGTCTCTTTCTCTACACTTACACATCAACCCTGATGTGAGTTAGTCCCTTGGTCATGTCTCTTTCTCTCAACTTACACATCAACCCTGATGTGAGTTAGTCCCTTGGTCATGTCTCTTTCTCTCCACTTACACATCAACCCTGATGTGAGTTAGTCTCTTGGTCATGTCTCTTTCTCTCCACTTACACATCAACCCTGATGTGCGTAAAGCAGCGTAAGTCCCTTGGTCATGTCTCTTTCTTTTCACTTACACATCAACCCTGATGTGAGTTCGTCCCTTGGTCATGTCTCTTTCTCTCAACTTACACATCAACCCTGATGTGAGTAAGTCCCTTGGTCATGTCTCTTTCTCTCCACTTAGACATCAACCCTGATGTGAGTAAGTCCCTTGGTCATGTCTCTTTCTCTACACTTACACATCAACCCTGATGTGAGTAAGTCCCTTGGTCATGTCTCTCTCTCTCCACTTACACATCAACCCTGATGTGAGTAAGTCCCTTGGTCATGTCTCTTTCTCTCCACTTACACATCAACCCTGATGTGAGTTCGTCCCTTGGTCATGTCTCTTTCTCTCAACTTACACATCAACCCTGATGCGAGTTAGTCCCTTGGTCATGTCTCTTTCTCTCCACTTACACATCAACCCTGATGTGAGTTAGTCCCTTGGTCATGTCCCTTTCTCTCCACTTACACATCAACCCTGATGTGAGAGGCCTCTTTCTTTCCACTTACACATCAACCCTGATGTGAGTAAGTCCCTTGGTCATGTCTCTTTCTCTCCACTTACACATCAACCCTGATGTGAGTAAGTCCCTTGGTCATGTCTCTCTCTCTCCACTTACACATCAACTCTGATGTGAGTAAGTCCCTTGGTCATGTCTCTTTCTCTCAACACACACATCAACCCTGATGTGAGTTAGTCCCTTGGTCATGTCTCTTTCTCTCCACTTACACCTCACCCCTGATGTGAGTAAGTCCCTTGGTCAGGTCCCTTTCTCTCAACTTACACATCAACCCTGATGTGAGAGGCCTCTTTCTTTCCACTTACACATCAACCCTGATGTGAGTAAGTCCCTTGGTCATGTCTCTTTCTCTCCACTTACACATCAACCCTGATGTGAGTAAGTCCCTTGGTCATGTCTCTTTCTCTCCACTTACACATCAACCCTGATCTGAGTAAGTCCCTTGGTCATGTCTCTTTCTCTCCACTTAGACATCAACCCTGATGTGAGTTAGTCCCTTGGTCATGTCTCTTTCTCTCCACTTACACATCAACCCTGATGTGAGTAAGTCCCTTGGTCATGTCTCTTTCTCTACACTTACACATCAACCCTGATGTGAGTTAGTCCCTTGGTCATGTCTCTTTCTCTCAACTTACACATCAACCCTGATGTGAGTTAGTCCCTTGGTCATGTCTCTTTCTCTCCACTTACACATCAACCCTGATATGAGTAAGTCCCTTGGTCATGTCTCTTTCTGTCCACTTACACATCAACCCTGATGTGAGTAAGTCCCTTGGTCATGTCTCTCTCTCTCCACTTACACATCAACCCTGATGTGAGTAGTCCCTTGGTCATGTCTCTTTCTCTCCACTTACACATCAACCCTGATGTGAGTAAGTCCCTTGGTCATGTCTCTCTCTCTCCACTTACACATCAACCCTGATGTGAGTAGTCCCTTGGTCATGTCTCTTTCTCTCCACTTAGACATCAACCCTGATGTGAGTAAGTCCCTTGGTCGTGTCTCTTTTTCTCTACTTACACATCAACCCTGATGTGAGGAAGTCCCTTGGTCATGTCTCTCTCTCTCCACTTACACATCAACCCTGATGTCAGTAAGTCCCCTGGTCATGTCTCTTTCTCTCCACTTACACATCAACCCTGATGTGAGTAAGTCCCTTGGTCATGTCTCTCTCTCTCCACTTACACATCAACCCTGATGTGAGTAGTCCCTTGGTCATGTCTCTTTCTCTCCACTTATAGACATCAACCCTGATGTGAGTAAGTCCCTTGGTCATGTCTCTTTCTCTACACTTACACATCAACCCTGATGTGAGTTAGTCCCTTGGTCATGTCTCTTTCTCTCCACTTACACATCAACCCTGATGTGAGTTCGTCCCTTGGTCATGTCCCTTTCTCTCAACTTACACATCAACCCTGATGCGAGTTAGTCCCTTGGTCATGTCTCTTTCTCTCCACTTACACATCAACCCTGATGTGAGTTAGTCCCTTGGTCATGTCTCTTTCTCTCCACTTACACATCAACCCTGATGTGCGTAAGTCCCTTGGTCATGTCTCTTTCTCTCAACACACACATCAACCCTGATGTGAGTTAGTCCCTTGGTCATGTCTCTTTCTCTCAACTTACACATCAACCCTGATGTGAGTTAGTCCCTTGGTCATGTCTCTTTCTCTCCACTGATGTGAGTAAGTCCCTTGGTCATGTCTCTTTCTCTCCACTTACACATCAACCCTGATGTGAGTAAGTCCCTTGGTCAGGTCTCTTTCTCTACACTTACACATCAACCCTGATGTGAGTAAGTCCCTTGGTCATGTCTCTTTCTCTCCACTTACACATCAACCCTGATCTGAGTAAGTCCCTTGGTCATGTCTCTTTCTCTCCACTTAGACATCAACCCTGATGTGAGTTAGTCCCTTGGTCATGTCTCTTTCTCTCCACTTACACATCAACCCTGATGTGAGTAAGTCCCTTGGTCATGTCTCTTTCTCTACACTTACACATCAACCCTGATGTGAGTTAGTCCCTTGGTCATGTCTCTTTCTCTCAACTTACACATCAACCCTGATGTGAGTTAGTCCCTTGGTCATGTCTCTTTCTCTCCACTTACACATCAACCCTGATGTGAGTTAGTCTCTTGGTCATGTCTCTTTCTCTCCACTTACCCATCAACCCTGATGTGAGTAAGTCCCTTGGTCGTGTCTCTTTCTCTCCACTTAAACATTAACCCTGATGTAAGTCCCTTGGTCATGTCTCTTTCTCTCCACTTACACATCAACCCTGATGTGAGTTCATCCCTTGGTCATGTCTCTTTCTCTCCACTTACACATCAACCCTGATGTGAGTAAGTCCCTTGGTCATGTCTCTTTCTCTCCACTTATAGACATCAACCCTGATGTGAGTAAGTCCCTTGGTCATGTCTCTTTCTCTCCACTTATAGACATCAACCCTGATGTGAGTAAGTCCCTTGGTCATGTCTCTTTCTCTACACTTACACATCAACCCTGATGTGAGTTAGTCCCTTGGTCATGTCTCTTTCTCTCCACTTACACATCAACCCTGATGTGAGTTCGTCCCTTGGTCATGTCCCTTTCTCTCAACTTACACATCAACCCTGATGCGAGTTAGTCCCTTGGTCATGTCTCTTTCTCTCCACTTACACATCAACCCTGATGTGAGTTAGTCCCTTGGTCATGTCTCTTTCTCTCCACTTACACATCAACCCTGATGTGCGTAAGTCCCTTGGTCATGTCTCTTTCTCTCAACACACACATCAACCCTGATGTGAGTTAGTCCCTTGGTCATGTCTCTTTCTCTCAACTTACACATCAACCCTGATGTGAGTTAGTCCCTTGGTCATGTCTCTTTCTCTCCACTTACACATCACCCCTGATGTGAGTAAGTCCCTTGGTCATGTCTCTTTCTCTCCACTTACACATCAACCCTGATGTGAGTAAGTCCCTTGGTCAGGTCTCTTTCTCTACACTTACACATCAACCCTGATGTGAGTAAGTCCCTTGGTCATGTCTCTTTCTCTCCACTTACACATCAACCCTGATCTGAGTAAGTCCCTTGGTCATGTCTCTTTCTCTCCACTTAGACATCAACCCTGATGTGAGTTAGTCCCTTGGTCATGTCTCTTTCTCTCCACTTACACATCAACCCTGATGTGAGTAAGTCCCTTGGTCATGTCTCTTTCTCTACACTTACACATCAACCCTGATGTGAGTTAGTCCCTTGGTCATGTCTCTTTCTCTCAACTTACACATCAACCCTGATGTGAGTTAGTCCCTTGGTCATGTCTCTTTCTCTCCACTTACACATCAACCCTGATGTGAGTTAGTCTCTTGGTCATGTCTCTTTCTCTCCACTTACACATCAACCCTGATGTGCGTAAAGCAGCGTAAGTCCCTTGGTCATGTCTCTTTCTCTTCACTTACACATCAACCCTGATGTGAGTTCGTCCCTTGGTCATGTCTCTTTCTCTCAACTTACACATCAACCCTGATGTGAGTAAGTCCCTTGGTCATGTCTCTTTCTCTCCACTTAGACATCAACCCTGATGTGAGTAAGTCCCTTGGTCATGTCTCTTTCTCTACACTTACACATCAACCCTGATGTGAGTAAGTCCCTTGGTCATGTCTCTCTCTCTCCACTTACACATCAACCCTGATGTGAGTAAGTCCCTTGGTCATGTCTCTTTCTCTCCACTTACACATCAACCCTGATGTGAGTTCGTCCCTTGGTCATGTCTCTTTCTCTCAACTTACACATCAACCCTGATGCGAGTTAGTCCCTTGGTCATGTCTCTTTCTCTCCACTTACACATCAACCCTGATGTGAGTTAGTCCCTTGGTCATGTCCCTTTCTCTCCACTTACACATCAACCCTGATGTGAGAGGCCTCTTTCTTTCCACTTACACATCAACCCTGATGTGAGTAAGTCCCTTGGTCATGTCTCTTTCTCTCCACTTACACATCAACCCTGATGTGAGTAAGTCCCTTGGTCATGTCTCTCTCTCTCCACTTACACATCAACTCTGATGTGAGTAAGTCCCTTGGTCATGTCTCTTTCTCTCAACACACACATCAACCCTGATGTGAGTTAGTCCCTTGGTCATGTCTCTTTCTCTACACTTACACATCACCCCTGATGTGAGTAAGTCCCTTGGTCAGGTCCCTTTCTCTCAACTTACACATCAACCCTGATGTGAGAGGCCTCTTTCTTTCCACTTACACATCAACCCTGATGTGAGTAAGTCCCTTGGTCATGTCTCTTTCTCTCCACTTACACATCAACCCTGATGTGAGTAAGTCCCTTGGTCATGTCTCTTTCTCTCCACTTAGACATCAACCCTGGTGTGAGTAAGTCCCTTGGTCATGTCTCTTTCTCTACACTTACCCATCAACCCTGATGTGAGTAAGTCCCTTGGTCGTGTCTCTTTCTCTCCACTTAAACATTAACCCTGATGTGAGTAAGTCCCTTGGTCATGTCTCTTTCTCTACACTTACCCATCAACCCTGATGTGAGTAAGTCCCTTGGTCGTGTCTCTTTCTCTCCACTTAAACATTAACCCTGATGTGAGTAAGTCCCTTGGTCATGTCTCTTTCTCTCCACTTACACATCAACCCTGATATGAGTAAGTCCCTTGGTCATGTCTCTTTCTGTCCACTTACACATCAACCCTGATGTGAGTAAGTCCCTTGGTCATGTCTCTCTCTCTCCACTTACACATCAACCCTGATGTGAGTAGTCCCTTGGTCATGTCTCTTTCTCTCCACTTACACATCAACCCTGATGTGAGTAAGTCCCTTGGTCATGTCTCTCTCTCTCCACTTACACATCAACCCTGATGTGAGTAGTCCCTTGGTCATGTCTCTTTCTCTCCACTTAGACATCAACCCTGATGTGAGTAAGTCCCTTGGTCGTGTCTCTTTTTCTCTACTTACACATCAACCCTGATGTGAGGAAGTCCCTTGGTCATGTCTCTCTCTCTCCACTTACACATCAACCCTGATGTCAGTAAGTCCCTTGGTCATGTCTCTTTCTCTCCACTTACACATCAACCCTGATGTGAGTAAGTCCCTTGGTCATGTCTCTCTCTCTCCACTTACACATCAACCCTGATGTGAGTAGTCCCTTGGTCATGTCTCTTTCTCTCCACTTATAGACATCAACCCTGATGTGAGTAAGTCCCTTGGTCATGTCTCTTTCTCTACACTTACACATCAACCCTGATGTGAGTTAGTCCCTTGGTCATGTCTCTTTCTCTCCACTTACACATCAACCCTGATGTGAGTTCGTCCCTTGGTCATGTCCCTTTCTCTCAACTTACACATCAACCCTGATGCGAGTTAGTCCCTTGGTCATGTCTCTTTCTCTCCACTTACACATCAACCCTGATGTGAGTTAGTCCCTTGGTCATGTCTCTTTCTCTCCACTTACACATCAACCCTGATGTGCGTAAGTCCCTTGGTCATGTCTCTTTCTCTCAACACACACATCAACCCTGATGTGAGTAAGTCCCTTGGTCATGTCTCTTTCTCTACACTTACACATCAACCCTGATGTGAGTAAGTCCCTTGGTCATGTCTCTCTCTCTCCACTTACACATCAACCCTGATGTGAGTAAGTCCCTTGGTCATGTCTCTTTCTCTCCACTTACACATCAACCCTGATGTGAGTTCGTCCCTTGGTCATGTCTCTTTCTCTCAACTTACACATCAACCCTGATGCGAGTTAGTCCCTTGGTCATGTCTCTTTCTCTCCACTTACACATCAACCCTGATGTGAGTTAGTCCCTTGGTCATGTCCCTTTCTCTCCACTTACACATCAACCCTGATGTGAGAGGCCTCTTTCTTTCCACTTACACATCAACCCTGATGTGAGTAAGTCCCTTGGTCATGTCTCTTTCTCTCCACTTACACATCAACCCTGATGTGAGTAAGTCCCTTGGTCATGTCTCTCTCTCTCCACTTACACATCAACTCTGATGTGAGTAAGTCCCTTGGTCATGTCTCTTTCTCTCAACACACACATCAACCCTGATGTGAGTTAGTCCCTTGGTCATGTCTCTTTCTCTACACTTACACATCACCCCTGATGTGAGTAAGTCCCTTGGTCAGGTCCCTTTCTCTCAACTTACACATCAACCCTGATGTGAGAGGCCTCTTTCTTTCCACTTACACATCAACCCTGATGTGAGTAAGTCCCTTGGTCATGTCTCTTTCTCTCCACTTACACATCAACCCTGATGTGAGTAAGTCCCTTGGTCATGTCTCTTTCTCTCCACTTAGACATCAACCCTGGTGTGAGTAAGTCCCTTGGTCATGTCTCTTTCTCTACACTTACCCATCAACCCTGATGTGAGTAAGTCCCTTGGTCGTGTCTCTTTCTCTCCACTTAAACATTAACCCTGATGTGAGTAAGTCCCTTGGTCATGTCTCTTTCTCTACACTTACCCATCAACCCTGATGTGAGTAAGTCCCTTGGTCGTGTCTCTTTCTCTCCACTTAAACATTAACCCTGATGTGAGTAAGTCCCTTGGTCATGTCTCTTTCTCTCCACTTACACATCAACCCTGATATGAGTAAGTCCCTTGGTCATGTCTCTTTCTGTCCACTTACACATCAACCCTGATGTGAGTAAGTCCCTTGGTCATGTCTCTCTCTCTCCACTTACACATCAACCCTGATGTGAGTAGTCCCTTGGTCATGTCTCTTTCTCTCCACTTACACATCAACCCTGATGTGAGTAAGTCCCTTGGTCATGTCTCTCTCTCTCCACTTACACATCAACCCTGATGTGAGTAGTCCCTTGGTCATGTCTCTTTCTCTCCACTTAGACATCAACCCTGATGTGAGTAAGTCCCTTGGTCGTGTCTCTTTTTCTCTACTTACACATCAACCCTGATGTGAGGAAGTCCCTTGGTCATGTCTCTCTCTCTCCACTTACACATCAACCCTGATGTCAGTAAGTCCCTTGGTCATGTCTCTTTCTCTCCACTTACACATCAACCCTGATGTGAGTAAGTCCCTTGGTCATGTCTCTCTCTCTCCACTTACACATCAACCCTGATGTGAGTAGTCCCTTGGTCATGTCTCTTTCTCTCCACTTATAGACATCAACCCTGATGTGAGTAAGTCCCTTGGTCATGTCTCTTTCTCTACACTTACACATCAACCCTGATGTGAGTTAGTCCCTTGGTCATGTCTCTTTCTCTCCACTTACACATCAACCCTGATGTGAGTTCGTCCCTTGGTCATGTCCCTTTCTCTCAACTTACACATCAACCCTGATGCGAGTTAGTCCCTTGGTCATGTCTCTTTCTCTCCACTTACACATCAACCCTGATGTGAGTTAGTCCCTTGGTCATGTCTCTTTCTCTCCACTTACACATCAACCCTGATGTGCGTAAGTCCCTTGGTCATGTCTCTTTCTCTCAACACACACATCAACCCTGATGTGAGTTAGTCCCTTGGTCATGTCTCTTTCTCTCAACTTACACATCAACCCTGATGTGAGTTAGTCCCTTGGTCATGTCTCTTTCTCTCCACTTACACATCACCCCTGATGTGAGTAAGTCCCTTGGTCATGTCTCTTTCTCTCCACTTACACATCAACCCTGATGTGAGTAAGTCCCTTGGTCAGGTCTCTTTCTCTACACTTACACATCAACCCTGATGTGAGTAAGTCCCTTGGTCATGTCTCTTTCTCTCCACTTACACATCAACCCTGATCTGAGTAAGTCCCTTGGTCATGTCTCTTTCTCTCCACTTAGACATCAACCCTGATGTGAGTTAGTCCCTTGGTCATGTCTCTTTCTCTCCACTTACACATCAACCCTGATGTGAGTAAGTCCCTTGGTCATGTCTCTTTCTCTACACTTACACATCAACCCTGATGTGAGTTAGTCCCTTGGTCATGTCTCTTTCTCTCAACTTACACATCAACCCTGATGTGAGTTAGTCCCTTGGTCATGTCTCTTTCTCTCCACTTACACATCAACCCTGATGTGAGTTAGTCTCTTGGTCATGTCTCTTTCTCTCCACTTACCCATCAACCCTGATGTGAGTAAGTCCCTTGGTCGTGTCTCTTTCTCTCCACTTAAACATTAACCCTGATGTAAGTCCCTTGGTCATGTCTCTTTCTCTCCACTTACACATCAACCCTGATGTGAGTTCATCCCTTGGTCATGTCTCTTTCTCTCCACTTACACATCAACCCTGATGTGAGTAAGTCCCTTGGTCATGTCTCTTTCTCTCCACTTATAGACATCAACCCTGATGTGAGTAAGTCCCTTGGTCATGTCTCTTTCTCTCCACTTATAGACATCAACCCTGATGTGAGTAAGTCCCTTGGTCATGTCTCTTTCTCTACACTTACACATCAACCCTGATGTGAGTTAGTCCCTTGGTCATGTCTCTTTCTCTCCACTTACACATCAACCCTGATGTGAGTTCGTCCCTTGGTCATGTCCCTTTCTCTCAACTTACACATCAACCCTGATGCGAGTTAGTCCCTTGGTCATGTCTCTTTCTCTCCACTTACACATCAACCCTGATGTGAGTTAGTCCCTTGGTCATGTCTCTTTCTCTCCACTTACACATCAACCCTGATGTGCGTAAGTCCCTTGGTCATGTCTCTTTCTCTCAACACACACATCAACCCTGATGTGAGTTAGTCCCTTGGTCATGTCTCTTTCTCTCAACTTACACATCAACCCTGATGTGAGTTAGTCCCTTGGTCATGTCTCTTTCTCTCCACTTACACATCACCCCTGATGTGAGTAAGTCCCTTGGTCATGTCTCTTTCTCTCCACTTACACATCAACCCTGATGTGAGTAAGTCCCTTGGTCAGGTCTCTTTCTCTACACTTACACATCAACCCTGATGTGAGTAAGTCCCTTGGTCATGTCTCTTTCTCTCCACTTACACATCAACCCTGATCTGAGTAAGTCCCTTGGTCATGTCTCTTTCTCTCCACTTAGACATCAACCCTGATGTGAGTTAGTCCCTTGGTCATGTCTCTTTCTCTCCACTTACACATCAACCCTGATGTGAGTAAGTCCCTTGGTCATGTCTCTTTCTCTACACTTACACATCAACCCTGATGTGAGTTAGTCCCTTGGTCATGTCTCTTTCTCTCAACTTACACATCAACCCTGATGTGAGTTAGTCCCTTGGTCATGTCTCTTTCTCTCCACTTACACATCAACCCTGATGTGAGTTAGTCTCTTGGTCATGTCTCTTTCTCTCCACTTACACATCAACCCTGATGTGCGTAAAGCAGCGTAAGTCCCTTGGTCATGTCTCTTTCTCTTCACTTACACATCAACCCTGATGTGAGTTCGTCCCTTGGTCATGTCTCTTTCTCTCAACTTACACATCAACCCTGATGTGAGTAAGTCCCTTGGTCATGTCTCTTTCTCTCCACTTAGACATCAACCCTGATGTGAGTAAGTCCCTTGGTCATGTCTCTTTCTCTACACTTACACATCAACCCTGATGTGAGTAAGTCCCTTGGTCATGTCTCTCTCTCTCCACTTACACATCAACCCTGATGTGAGTAAGTCCCTTGGTCATGTCTCTTTCTCTCCACTTACACATCAACCCTGATGTGAGTTCGTCCCTTGGTCATGTCTCTTTCTCTCAACTTACACATCAACCCTGATGCGAGTTAGTCCCTTGGTCATGTCTCTTTCTCTCCACTTACACATCAACCCTGATGTGAGTTAGTCCCTTGGTCATGTCCCTTTCTCTCCACTTACACATCAACCCTGATGTGAGAGGCCTCTTTCTTTCCACTTACACATCAACCCTGATGTGAGTAAGTCCCTTGGTCATGTCTCTTTCTCTCCACTTACACATCAACCCTGATGTGAGTAAGTCCCTTGGTCATGTCTCTCTCTCTCCACTTACACATCAACTCTGATGTGAGTAAGTCCCTTGGTCATGTCTCTTTCTCTCAACACACACATCAACCCTGATGTGAGTTAGTCCCTTGGTCATGTCTCTTTCTCTCCACTTACACATCACCCCTGATGTGAGTAAGTCCCTTGGTCAGGTCCCTTTCTCTCAACTTACACATCAACCCTGATGTGAGAGGCCTCTTTCTTTCGACTTACACATCAACCCTGATGTGAGTAAGTCCCTTGGTCATGTCTCTTTCTCTCCACTTACACATCAACCCTGATGTGAGTAAGTCCCTTGGTCATGTCTCTTTCTCTCCACTTAGACATCAACCCTGGTGTGAGTAAGTCCCTTGGTCATGTCTCTTTCTCTACACCAACCCATCAACCCTGATGTGAGTAAGTCCCTTGGTCGTGTATCTTTCTCTCCACTTAAACAT
This sequence comes from Strongylocentrotus droebachiensis, assembly GCA_035222895.1. Classification (NCBI taxonomy): domain Eukaryota; kingdom Metazoa; phylum Echinodermata; class Echinoidea; order Camarodonta; family Strongylocentrotidae; genus Strongylocentrotus; species Strongylocentrotus droebachiensis. Next base: position 66,852 of record JAVYIG010006054.1, read on the forward strand.
TAACCCTGATGTGAGTAAGTCCCTTGGTCATGTCTCTTTCTCTACACTTACCCATCAACCCTGATGTGAGTAAGTCCCTTGGTCGTGTCTCTTTCTCTCCACTTAAACATTAACCCTGATGTGAGTAAGTCCCTTGGTCATGTCTCTTTCTCTCCACTTACACATCAACCCTGATATGAGTAAGTCCCTTGGTCATGTCTCTTTCTGTCCACTTACACATCAACCCTGATGTGAGTAAGTCCCTTGGTCATGTCTCTCTCTCTCCACTTACACATCAACCCTGATGTGAGTAGTCCCTTGGTCATGTCTCTTTCTCTCCACTTACACATCAACCCTGATGTGAGTAAGTCCCTTGGTCATGTCTCTCTCTCTCCACTTACACATCAACCCTGATGTGAGTAGTCCCTTGGTCATGTCTCTTTCTCTCCACTTAGACATCAACCCTGATGTGAGTAAGTCCCTTGGTCGTGTCTCTTTTTCTCTACTTACACATCAACCCTGATGTGAGGAAGTCCCTTGGTCATGTCTCTCTCTCTCCACTTACACATCAACCCTGATGTCAGTAAGTCCCTTGGTCATGTCTCTTTCTCTCCACTTACACATCAACCCTGATGTGAGTAAGTCCCTTGGTCATGTCTCTCTCTCTCCACTTACACATCAACCCTGATGTGAGTAGTCCCTTGGTCATGTCTCTTTCTCTCCACTTACACATCAACCCTGATGTGAGTAAGTCCCTTGGTCATGTCTCTTTCTCTCCACTTACACATCAACCCTGATGTGAGTAAGTCCCTTGGTCATGTCTCTCTCTCTCTCCACTTACACATCAACCCTGATGTGAGTTAGTCCCTTGGTCATGTCTCTTTCTCTCCACTTACACATCAACCCTGATGTGAGTAAGTCCCTTGGTCATGTCTCTTTCTCTCCACTCCTTGGTCATGTCTCTTTCTCTCCACTTACACATCAACCCTGATGTGAGTTAGTCCCTTGGTCATGTCTCTTTCTCTCCACTTACACATCAACCCTGATGTGAGTAAGTCCCTTGGTCATGTCTCTTTCTCTCCACTCCTTGGTCATGTCTCTTTCTCTCCCTTTACACGTCAACCCTGATGTATGTAAATCCCTTAGTCATGTCTCTTTCTCTCCACTTACACATCAAACCTGATGTGAGTTAGTCCCTTGGTCATGTCTCTTTCGCTACACTTACACATCAACCCCGATGAACATTGCTTCAAAACTCAATCATGTCTTTGATGAAAGAAGATGCTAATTACAGGTTGGTTACTATACATAACTGAACACCGGTATGTGTGATTAATATACGTCTGTAAGAACATAGAGCCAACATATAAACATCCTCAGAAGTAAATATGTCAAACTGGATACATCTTACCGACTCTTTTGTTGAGGAGCACTCCTTGTTGGGCCATCTTAATAGCATGAATGTAAGCAAAGTTAGCTGACTGGCCTAGCATCTCACAATAGATGAGTCGAACCATGAATTCTTTCATCTTTTTCTACAATGAAAAAAAAAATCCATGAATATTAATATCTCAATGTTCTGTCTATGATTTATGATTAATTTGAATGTGGATATCTGAAAAGGTACTCCAAATTAAGATAATTGCATAACTTTACACCAAAACTTTCTGCACTGACCTTTCTTATCCGTGAGTAAAAATATGTTAGTAATAGTACATTTGTATCTGTCATAATTAGACGGATTTGTGGGGTAACACTAATGTGGTAACATGACTTGATAACAGAGTACAGAAAAAAATGAAGTTAGAAGAAACCGTAGATGAAACTGTCAACTTTTGACAATTAATAATGCAGTCATCAGTAAACTGTGGCTGTGAAACTAACAATACAAAACCATTGGCACAGATATAAATCACATTTAATGAAGAAATTTGGGATATGGTATTGCATCTCCAACATGCCTCTGCCTAAACTCAATCCACTAATGACCCCTTGAACTTTGATATCTGACCTGATGAACCACAAATCTATTCAATGCACAGTGATGAACCACAAATCTATTCAATGCACAGTGATGAACCACAAATCTATTCAATACACAGTGATGAACCACAAATCTATTAAATGCGCAGTAATGAACCACAAATCTATTCAAAGCACAGTGTAATCATAAATTGCATTTGTTATGTTATTTGCCTTTGTATTTATTACCATATTTGTTACTATTTGTTTTTGTTATTGTATTTGTCATTGTGATTATGTGACCCTGCCTCTTGCCAGTCGAGGAGGAAGTATTCTAATTCTTATGACAGAGGACCTGGATATTTTCCATGTAACTTCTTTGATTTTCTTCTACTGAAATAAAGACGATTATGTACCTGAGTCAAGCTCGATCAGAACTGCTTCCATAATTGCCAAATAAATATAGTAATTTCTTTTGCTTACAATTTGACATTGTCAGCTTGATCTCTTTCACCAAAAATTTCATCAGCTCCTCATTTCATGCCTTTTCCAAATTGAGCTAAGTTTTGAAATCGCCTCAAAGGTATTCAAGTTGCACAACAATATATTTTTCTGGAATTTAAAAAAAATCATTGTTTAGAGGGCCACATTACCCTATAAATAATAGTCACAATTTCAATAAACTTAATGGTTTATGATTCTATACATGATAGTTAATGGTATATAATTTCTTATCATCACTATTATTCTTATCACATTGGTCCTGAGATAACTATAAGAACATTATAGAAACTGTAGAGGGGGAATGTCAAAGTTCCCCTGCTTGCATAAATATAAAAACAGGCACCAATCAAAATATAATTAACAAAATGTCTAGCATTATATACTGTTATTTGTATTGTCAGGTCAAAATAGAGATATTGAAAGAGAGAAAAGGAATAACCTACCAGTGAGACATCGGGTTGGGACAAATTCTGTCTTATAAGATCCAGCTCCTTTTGCACAATACGCTCTTCTTCCTATATCAAGAAGAAAGTAAGTAATCAATGTTCTTATTGCAATACAAAAGAATGGATTTGCATGTCAGCCCCAAAATCACTAATTTTCGTGATTTGTGTACAAAACATATGGCAATTTCTTTTTTCCAAAAAAGAGATAAAACAGTGGTTATTTGGTCTTGTTTATACTTCAAATGTTTATTTTGGGGTTCAAAATAGTTGAATTCTAAGTAAGAATTAAAAATGAAACAACAAAAACAATAAAATACATAAATTAAAAAAACAAAGAAATACATAAGAAATTATCAAATCAATAGATAACATAAGGAATAACCTGGCTCATCAAATTTTTTGGGTGAATTATTATCCCAAATGGTCTAAAGAATAATAGAATATATGTAGTGAAACTTATGTTTAAATATGAAGAATATATGATTTATGGGTAAAAATGTGAATTGTATTACCTTATCGAAAATAATATCGCTAGTGATATTCGTTTGTCTCGCAATGTGGTCAATAAGGAATCTAAAAGTTCACGACGTTTCGAGCGCATCTGCAACACTTCGTCTGGTGATAATAACTACTGTAAGCAAGGGTCTTTTATACTCTACGGGAGGACCGGCTTACGGTCCATAATTCGATCGATAATTGGAACAATAACGCACAATGCCTATTGGTCGACGCACACGGTGATCGACCAATCACCAGGCCGCTGGATTCGGCCGCTGGTTCGGCTAATGCACCATGCCTATTGGCCGACGCATACGGTACTCAACCAATCAATGGGCCGCTGGCTCGGACCGTCTGCTGAATGGAATCGACCGTTGTTGGCTGGCAGGACGGCGAGTGTCATGGCGGCGTATCGTCCGCATCCTTATTTGCATAAATTATCATAAATATGCAAATGAGTGAATTTTTCAAAAAAGAATTAAATTACCATAGTAATCTACACACTTCACATGACATACATGCAACTTTCCGCGGCAATTGGCTGTTCAACGGCCAAGATCACAGGGGGGTCTTTGAAGCCCCCCTCCCCCACTCCGGGGCAATGCACGAAGTTAGCCCGGGGTGGTGTTTCATAAAGCTGTTCGTAAAGTTACGCATGACTTTACAAATGACTGATATATGAATAGCCAAATGGGATGCTCAATCATTCATCAACTAAAGTTGAACTGTGCAGATTTAGATTAAAATTCTTATCATAACAAATATGTTTCATGCAAAGTATATTTTTTTGCCATAATTTAATTGAGGTTATTAGAAATATAGTCACACTTTGTTAAGACATCAGGAAAAACTTTTGGCATCCTATCTGGCGCTTCATATTCAAATCGTTTGTAAAGTCACGCGTGACTTTACAAACAGCTTCATGAAACACCCCCCAGGCTAGATAGGGTTAATAGAGTTCTAGATTACCCCTTTTGAGTTGGACCTCCTGATTGCTCTAATGAGACTGTAGAAGCCACTAGATATAGCAGTGTTCCTTGGTCCACCTATAAAGCCAGAATATGACAATGCCTTGTCCATGGTTGTAGTCTTGACCTATGAGAAAGAGAGAATTGAGTAGTCAATGACATGGTTATTATATGTACATACAATCTCAGAAATGTTGCAATTTTTGGTAATCTGATAAAAGAACCTGAAGCTTTCGGTCAATATTGCTCTTTGTATCTAAGAAAAGAAGAAGAACACTCAACTTGCTCAATTCATACTCCAAGGCACAACAGCATCACTTAATTGTAGCAACATTACTATCTTCTGTGTGTAATAAAAAAGATCTCAAGACACCCTCTTACCCACACTTGTTAAGTTAGCGACCTTATTGATGAATTGCTTAGTTTACAGTCGCTAACACACGTGCGCACCTGTACCCCACCGTCAGTAGGCCTAAGGTGCAGCAGTTTGCTGTGAATCCTGTGAGAAAGTGTATAATAAGTAGTAATAAGTCTTCTTTTTTAGGAAAGATACTGCAAAGAAGAAAAGAAAATTGACACGAAACAGGTAAGAAACTTAACGACTGTTAAATCATGACCATTACATGTAGTTGAACAATTGATGAATATTTACATCATTCTCGGTATGTTTTAGTAGGGTATCTGCCTGGCGCTAGTTCAAAAGTCTATCCAAAATTTGACCCGTAACTCCGGCGTGGAGATACCCTACTAGTAAAACATACCCAAAATGAAGCAAATATTCATCAAATGTCCAAATAAAGATTATGATTTAAAAGTTGTTATGTTTCTTACCTGTTTCGTGTAAATTTTCTTGCTTTTTTCCCCAAGTATTTTTCGGAAAAACAATGATATTATTGGTAGAGTAAAGTACCCGGTAATCGGTCAGCTCCGGTTTTCGGCCAATTGGTTGGATACATGGTAAAATCACTTTAAAATACATCGCATAATAGCATAACACATATCCCACACATACCATACCATGCCAGTGTCACTGAAGAACCACATTTGCAATGAAAAATATATCCTAAAATATCACATTTTAGCGATGTAATCGGCCATGACGAAAACTCCCCGTTAGAGAAAAATCAGTGAATTGTCTCATAGACTTTAGTTTGGGCTTTAGCACTTTGATATAGTCATTATCATTAAGTAAACAAAACCCTTCCTTTATCTGCTGGTGAACTTATCCCTCTGTCAATACAAGGCTATTAAAGGTGAATTGGGAAGAAAGTGATGAAAATATGCATGTTTGCTATTGTTGGAATGCTGATGACATAAGGAATACAATATATTGATTGACAGAAATTTGCATGTGTTGTTAAATTATTATTAGACTTAGAAAGATCAATTAGTGTAAGCAGAGGAACCCGGAAGCGGCGATATTCTCGTTCGTGACGTAGTGTATGTGACGTATCTCCGTGGACTGTTCCTAAACCCGGAAGTACAACGTATTATTTCAATGTAAATACGTACACAAACATGGGTCATTTGTTTAGTAGATTTTGCAATTTTTGTGATATTTAATGAAGTGTTTTATCGAATATACAATAAAGTAATAAACATTCTTTCAATTATATAAGCATTGGTTACTTCCCGATGTTTGGTTTCCTTGAAATATTGACGTTTGGTACTGTAAAATTGATCGTCTTGCAGATCCTGACACACCGGCTTCGCCTATGTTTTGTTTTGATAATTAGCGTAACTTGAATCTCGTGGCACGGGGAAAACTCGCGATAGCTCAGCTCAGCCATTCGTACTGCAGTGTTCACTGTGTTTCGGTGTATTGCAGCGTGACATTTTTGGGAGATAATAGTTGTTTTTCTCGGGTTATAATTATAGCTGAAACGTCTGTCAATCAAACAAATTAAGCAAGGAGACCGCGATTAGAATGCAGGTGAGCTATAACAGTTGTATTCCTCGGCTTGTAATTACTTCGTGTCTAGTTGAAATGTCTGCTGATCGAGAAAAAACTCAGCAAAGAGACGGCGCGGTAGTGCGGTACTTTCTCTTCGCCGTGCATGTTGAATCGACGATACAACAGGGAAGAATCGTTGGGGTAGGACGAAGAATCACCCCCATTTTCCCCATCGAAGACTTCTTCAAATTATAATTTCAAGTGGCCATCCAGATGCTCAGAGAAGTCGAGCAACCTAGTAGCCAAAATTGTAATTACTCCTTTTGCATATTTTGATATAATGTCGCCCAACCCTCTGTTTGAAAGTTTCCCTATATGCACCCGCTGAAGCTCCGACGCCTTTGGCGTAGGCGTCGTTACGGAGCTTCCTAGGGTAGCTGCAGCTGCAACTCCCGCATCACGATTCGATCAGCGTTTACATTCTTGTCGTCTTTACATTCGCCCAATTCACCATCATCTTCACTTTCTTTACCATCATCACTGCTACTAACTTCTTCTTCATCATACTCTATTCATTTCTAGTTCATCTGAGCTGTCTTCTGTCATTTATCATCCCGATATAACATCTATGCTTTCACTCTGATTATGTACCCTGCAGTGCTATCTGATTGCGAATATAATGCGCGCGGTGACCGTGTTGTGAATAGTCCACGGAATGACGTCACACGCCCAAACCTCCCAATGGTATCGTAGACGAAAATCTCTCAGAAAAATTTGATTCTCGTAACTTCATTCCATTATATCTCCTTCCCCTTATGTTTATTGACAATGAACCTATAAACAAAAATGAAGAACTGAAAATAACCTTTCTAACGATACCTAATTCAATATGAATGGAATTCACCTTTAAGGACTTAATCCCTGTATCAACAGAGCTTGCGTACAGTTAGGTGAGCATGGAGAGTTGGGTTAGTCTAGAATTCAGACAATTGCTTTTAGCATGGACCTGCTCTGTAAAGTAGATGTGGTACCAGCAACTGGCAACCACTTTAGAACTCAAGTCGAACGACATGTGTAAATAACAAATTTACAAGACGCCGCATTCCGAAAGAAAGAAATGAATGAAGGAAATAAATGCCAATATCACCGGCGCTTGAGACAGATCGCGGGAGAGATAGAAGCAAAAACAATTCAATATCGCTGTTTACTGGCTTTTAATTACAAAAATTATGCCAACGGAAAAAATAAATGAATGAAGGAAATTAATGCCTACATCACCAGCGCTTGAGAAATATAAAGAGAGACATGTCGCAGGAGATCGAGAAGCGAAAACAATTCAATTTAGCTGATGTTACCGGATTTGATATGACTTATAGTAAGCCAACAGAAAGAAAGAAATGAAGAACATGAATGCAGATCGCAGGAGAGAGAGAAGCAAAACAATTCAATATCGCTGTTACCGGCTTTTATTACAAAAATTATGCCAACGGAAAAAATAAATGATTAAAGGAAATGAATGCCTACATCACCAGCGCTTGAGAAATATAAAGAGAGACATGTCGCAGGAGATCGAGAAGCGAAAACAATTCAATGTCGCTGATGTTAATATCGGCTTCATGAAAAAAAGTAAGCAACGGAAAGAAAGAAATGAATGAAGAAAATGAATGCCAATATAACAATTAAGTGGTTGGGCAATATAAAGAGAGACAGATCGCGGGAGATCGGGAGAAGCGAAAACAATTCAATGTCGCTGATGTTAATACCGGCTTCATGACAAAAAGTAAGCAACGGAAAGAAAGAAACGAATGAAGAAAATGAATGCCAATATCACCAGCGCTTGAGAATTATGAAGAGAGACAGATTGCGGGAGATCGAGAGAAGCGAAAACAATTCAATTTGGCTGATATTACTACCGTCTATCATGACAAAAAGTAAGCAACGGAAAGAAATGAATGAAGAAAATGAATGCCAATATAACAAGTGCTTGGGCAATATAAAGAGAGACAGATCGCGGGAGATCGAGAGAAGCGAAAACAATTCAATGTCGCTGATGTTAATACCGGCTTCATGACAAAAAGTAAGCAACGTAAAGAAAGAAATGAATGAAGAAAATGAATGCCTACATCACCAGCGCTTGAGAAATATAAAGAGAGACATGTCGCAGGAGATCGAGAAGCGAAAACAATTCAATTTAGCTGATGTTACCGGATTTGATATGACTTATAGTAAGCCAACAGAAAGAAAGAAATGAAGAACATGAATGCAGATCGCAGGAGAGAGAGAAGCAAAACAATTCAATATCGCTGTTACCGGCTTTTATTACAAAAATTATGCCAACGGAAAAAATAAATGATTAAAGGAAATGAATGCCTACATCACCAGCGCTTGAGAAATATAAAGAGAGACATGTCGCAGGAGATCGAGAAGCGAAAACAATTCAATTTAGCTGATGTTACCGGATTTGATATGACTTATAGTAAGCCAACAGAAAGAAAGAAATGAAGAACATGAATGCAGATCGCAGGAGAGAGAGAAGCAAAACAATTCAATATCGCTGTTACCGGCTTTTATTACAAAAATTATGCCAACGGAAAAAATAAATGATTAAAGGAAATGAATGCCTACATCACCAGCGCTTGAGAAATATAAAGAGAGACATGTCGCAGGAGATCGAGAAGCGAAAACAATTCAATGTCGCTGATGTTAATATCGGCTTCATGAAAAAAAGTAAGCAACGGAAAGAAAGAAATGAATGAAGAAAATGAATGCCAATATAACAATTAAGTGGTTGGGCAATATAAAGAGAGACAGATCGCGGGAGATCGGGAGAAGCGAAAACAATTCAATGTCGCTGATGTTAATACCGGCTTCATGACAAAAAGTAAGCAACGGAAAGAAAGAAACGAATGAAGAAAATGAATGCCAATATCACCAGCGCTTGAGAATTATGAAGAGAGACAGATTGCGGGAGATCGAGAGAAGCGAAAACAATTCAATTTGGCTGATATTACTACCGTCTATCATGACAAAAAGTAAGCAACGGAAAGAAATGAATGAAGAAAATGAATGCCAATATAACAAGTGCTTGGGCAATATAAAGAGAGACAGATCGCGGGAGATCGAGAGAAGCGAAAACAATTCAATGTCGCTGATGTTAATACCGGCTTCATGACAAAAAGTAAGCAACGTAAAGAAAGAAATGAATGAAGAAAATGAATGCCTACATCACCAGCGCTTGAGAAATATAAAGAGAGACATGTCGCAGGAGATCGAGAAGCGAAAACAATTCAATTTAGCTGATGTTACCGGATTTGATATGACTTATAGTAAGCCAACAGAAAGAAAGAAATGAAGAACATGAATGCAGATCGCAGGAGAGAGAGAAGCAAAACAATTCAATATCGCTGTTACCGGCTTTTATTACAAAAATTATGCCAACGGAAAAAATAAATGATTAAAGGAAATGAATGCCTACATCACCAGCGCTTGAGAAATATAAAGAGAGACATGTCGCAGGAGATCGAGAAGCGAAAACAATTCAATTTAGCTGATGTTACCGGATTTGATATGACTTATAGTAAGCCAACAGAAAGAAAGAAATGAAGAACATGAATGCAGATCGCAGGAGAGAGAGAAGCAAAACAATTCAATATCGCTGTTACCGGCTTTTATTACAAAAATTATGCCAACGGAAAAAATAAATGATTAAAGGAAATGAATGCCTACATCACCAGCGCTTGAGAAATATAAAGAGAGACATGTCGCAGGAGATCGAGAAGCGAAAACAATTCAATGTCGCTGATGTTAATATCGGCTTCATGAAAAAAAGTAAGCAACGGAAAGAAAGAAATGAATGAAGAAAATGAATGCCAATATAACAATTAAGTGGTTGGGCAATATAAAGAGAGACAGATCGCGGGAGATCGGGAGAAGCGAAAACAATTCAATGTCGCTGATGTTAATACCGGCTTCATGACAAAAAGTAAGCAACGGAAAGAAAGAAACGAATGAAGAAAATGAATGCCAATATCACCAGCGCTTGAGAATTATGAAGAGAGACAGATTGCGGGAGATCGAGAGAAGCGAAAACAATTCAATTTGGCTGATATTACTACCGTCTATCATGACAAAAAGTAAGCAACGGAAAGAAATGAATGAAGAAAATGAATGCCAATATAACAAGTGCTTGGGCAATATAAAGAGAGACAGATCGCGGGAGATCGAGAGAAGCGAAAACAATTCAATGTCGCTGATGTTAATACCGGCTTCATGACAAAAAGTAAGCAACGTAAAGAAAGAAATGAATGAAGAAAATGAATGCCTACATCACCAGCGCTTGAGAAATATAAAGAGAGACATGTCGCAGGAGATCGAGAAGCGAAAACAATTCAATTTAGCTGATGTTACCGGATTTGATATGACTTATAGTAAGCCAACAGAAAGAAAGAAATGAAGAACATGAATGCAGATCGCAGGAGAGAGAGAAGCAAAACAATTCAATATCGCTGTTACCGGCTTTTATTACAAAAATTATGCCAACGGAAAAAATAAATGATTAAAGGAAATGAATGCCTACATCACCAGCGCTTGAGAAATATAAAGAGAGACATGTCGCAGGAGATCGAGAAGCGAAAACAATTCAATTTAGCTGATGTTACCGGATTTGATATGACTTATAGTAAGCCAACAGAAAGAAAGAAATGAAGAACATGAATGCAGATCGCAGGAGAGAGAGAAGCAAAACAATTCAATATCGCTGTTACCGGCTTTTATTACAAAAATTATGCCAACGGAAAAAATAAATGATTAAAGGAAATGAATGCCTACATCACCAGCGCTTGAGAAATATAAAGAGAGACATGTCGCAGGAGATCGAGAAGCGAAAACAATTCAATGTCGCTGATGTTAATATCGGCTTCATGAAAAAAAGTAAGCAACGGAAAGAAAGAAATGAATGAAGAAAATGAATGCCAATATAACAATTAAGTGGTTGGGCAATATAAAGAGAGACAGATCGCGGGAGATCGGGAGAAGCGAAAACAATTCAATGTCGCTGATGTTAATACCGGCTTCATGACAAAAAGTAAGCAACGGAAAGAAAGAAACGAATGAAGAAAATGAATGCCAATATCACCAGCGCTTGAGAATTATGAAGAGAGACAGATTGCGGGAGATCGAGAGAAGCGAAAACAATTCAATTTGGCTGATATTACTACCGTCTATCATGACAAAAAGTAAGCAACGGAAAGAAATGAATGAAGAAAATGAATGCCAATATAACAAGTGCTTGGGCAATATAAAGAGAGACAGATCGCGGGAGATCGAGAGAAGCGAAAACAATTCAATGTCGCTGATGTTAATACCGGCTTCATGACAAAAAGTAAGCAACGTAAAGAAAGAAATGAATGAAGAAAATGAATGCCTACATCACCAGCGCTTGAGAAATATAAAGAGAGACATGTCGCAGGAGATCGAGAAGCGAAAACAATTCAATTTAGCTGATGTTACCGGATTTGATATGACTTATAGTAAGCCAACAGAAAGAAAGAAATGAAGAACATGAATGCAGATCGCAGGAGAGAGAGAAGCAAAACAATTCAATATCGCTGTTACCGGCTTTTATTACAAAAATTATGCCAACGGAAAAAATAAATGATTAAAGGAAATGAATGCCTACATCACCAGCGCTTGAGAAATATAAAGAGAGACATGTCGCAGGAGATCGAGAAGCGAAAACAATTCAATTTAGCTGATGTTACCGGATTTGATATGACTTATAGTAAGCCAACAGAAAGAAAGAAATGAAGAACATGAATGCAGATCGCAGGAGAGAGAGAAGCAAAACAATTCAATATCGCTGTTACCGGCTTTTATTACAAAAATTATGCCAACGGAAAAAATAAATGATTAAAGGAAATGAATGCCTACATCACCAGCGCTTGAGAAATATAAAGAGAGACATGTCGCAGGAGATCGAGAAGCGAAAACAATTCAATGTCGCTGATGTTAATATCGGCTTCATGAAAAAAAGTAAGCAACGGAAAGAAAGAAATGAATGAAGAAAATGAATGCCAATATAACAATTAAGTGGTTGGGCAATATAAAGAGAGACAGATCGCGGGAGATCGGGAGAAGCGAAAACAATTCAATGTCGCTGATGTTAATACCGGCTTCATGACAAAAAGTAAGCAACGGAAAGAAAGAAACGAATGAAGAAAATGAATGCCAATATCACCAGCGCTTGAGAATTATGAAGAGAGACAGATTGCGGGAGATCGAGAGAAGCGAAAACAATTCAATTTGGCTGATATTACTACCGTCTATCATGACAAAAAGTAAGCAACGGAAAGAAATGAATGAAGAAAATGAATGCCAATATAACAAGTGCTTGGGCAATATAAAGAGAGACAGATCGCGGGAGATCGAGAGAAGCGAAAACAATTCAATGTCGCTGATGTTAATACCGGCTTCATGACAAAAAGTAAGCAACGTAAAGAAAGAAATGAATGAAGAAAATGAATGCCTACATCACCAGCGCTTGAGAAATATAAAGAGAGACATGTCGCAGGAGATCGAGAAGCGAAAACAATTCAATTTAGCTGATGTTACCGGATTTGATATGACTTATAGTAAGCCAACAGAAAGAAAGAAATGAAGAACATGAATGCAGATCGCAGGAGAGAGAGAAGCAAAACAATTCAATATCGCTGTTACCGGCTTTTATTACAAAAATTATGCCAACGGAAAAAATAAATGATTAAAGGAAATGAATGCCTACATCACCAGCGCTTGAGAAATATAAAGAGAGACATGTCGCAGGAGATCGAGAAGCGAAAACAATTCAATGTCGCTGATGTTAATATCGGCTTCATGACAAAAAGTAAGCAACGGAAAGAAAGAAATGAATGAAGAAAATGAATGCCAATATAACAATTAAGTGGTTGGGCAATATAAAGAGAGACAGATCGCGGGAGATCGGGAGAAGCGAAAACAATTCAATGTCGCTGATGTTAATACCGGCTTCATGACAAAAAGTAAGCAACGTAAAGAAAGAAATGAATGAAGAAAATGAATGCCTACATCACCAGCGCTTGAGAAATATAAAGAGAGACATGTCGCAGGAGATCGAGAAGCGAAAACAATTCAATGTCGCTGATGTTAATATCGGCTTCGTGACAAAAAGAAAGCCAATAACAACGGAAAGAACGAAATGAATGAATTAAATGAATGCCAATATCAATCAAGCGCTTGAGAATTATATAGAAAGACAGATCGCGGAAGAGAGAGAGAAGCGAAAACAATTAAATATCGCTGGTGTTACCATCTTTTATGACAAAAAGTAAGCCAACGGAAAGAAAGAAATGAGTGAAGAAAATGAATGCCAATATCACCAGTGTTTGAGAATTATTAGAGACAGATTGCTGGCGATTGAGAGAAGCGAGAACAATTCAATTTCGCTTAGTTACAGGCTTTTGTGACAAAAAGTAAGCCAATAACAACGGAAAGAACGAAATGAACGAAGAAAATGAATGCCAATATGCAGCGCTTGAATATATAAAGAGAGACAGCTAGATCGCGAAAAAGAAGAAAAGCGAAAACAATTCAATTTAGCTGATGTACCGGCTTTAATGATAAAAAGCCAGCCAACGGAAAGAAAGAAATGAATGAATAAAATGAATGCCTTTTTAGAAGAAAAAAGAAATGGCCCGGGAAAGAGTGAGGGGGGGGGGGGAGAGGGAAACAATAGACATTAAATGAAATTAATTTTTATATATTTATATAGGCCTACATATATATTAACTGTAATTAGCCTTACTGGCTTAAATGCTCCCCCCCCCCGGAATGCTTTTGCTCATTACGCATTTCATCGATATTGACAACTACAGCAATACCCCTCCATGATCCAGGCGGTCGCCCCCCCCCCCCCCCCCCAACAAAAAAGAGAGGAGAGAAAAGAAAGGAAAGAGAGTGGACGTGGGGAGAAAAAAAAGAGCAGACAAAGAAAAGAAATTAATGGTACAACGAATCGTCTCCTTTCTCTAATTCAGACAAGAATTTAGAGTCGAGAACGGTATAACGGATCGTCTTCTTTCTCTAATAATTAAATGAAGCGTCAAAGCTTTCACGCTTCGCAAGAGAGGGGGGGGGGGTCTGAATTTAGTCGAGAACGGAACAACGAATCGTCTCCTTTCTTTAATAATTTTAATGAAACGCCAAAGCTTCCGCGCTTGGCGCGTGAGAGGGGGGGGGGGGCTGAATTCAGACAAGAAATTAGATTCGAGAATGGTACAACGAATCGTCTCCTTTCTCTAATAATTTAATGAAGCATCAAAGCTTTCACGCTGCGCAAGAGAGAGAGGGGGGGGGGGGCTGAATTTAGACGAGGATTAAGAGTCGAGAACGGAACAACGAATCGTTTTCTTTATGTAATGATTAAATGAAACGCCAAAGCTTCCGCGCTTTGCATGTGAGAGGGGGGGGGGGGGCTAAATTCAGACAAGAAATTAGATTCGAGAACGGAACAACGAATCGTCTCCTTTCTCTAATAATTTCATGAAACGTCAAAGCTCTCGCGCGAGAGTGGGGGGGGGGGGGGGGTGTGATTCAGACAAGAATTTAGAGTCGAGAACGGTACAACGGATCGTCTTCTTTCTCTAATAATTTAATGAAGCATCAAAGCTTTCACGCTTCGCAAGAGGGGGGGGGGGGGTGAATCTAGACGAGGATTAAGAGTCGAGAACGGAACAACGAATTGTCTCCTTTCTCTAATAATTTAATGATACGTCAAAGCATCCGCATTTCGCAAGAGAGTGGGGGGGGGGTGTAATTCAGACAAGAATTTAGAGTCGAGAACGGTGGTAGAAGCAGGCCAGTAGCCACGGGGGGGGGGGGGGGGGGGGGGCACGTGCCCCCCCCCCCCCCCCCCCCCAAAAAAAAAAAAAAAAAACACCATCAAACTCTGGCTACGGCCCTGGGTAGAAGGGAGAAACACAGGATAGCGCAAGGAAAGAGAGGAAGAGGAAATGATAGAATGATAACAACAAATAATAACATAGGAGATATGATAGAAAACAAAAATAGAAAATTATTAAGAATAGATAATGGAAAGATGGACAAAACATGAAAGATAGAACAACAAAGAATAACATAAGGAAAGACAGAAAGAGAAGGTAGAAGGAGGAAGCAAAGGATAGTGCAGGGAAAGATAGGAAGAGGAAATAATGGAATAATAAAAACAAACAATAACATAAGGAAAGGTGATTGAAGGTAGAAACATAACATAACATTGAGACAGAAAGAGAAAACTCTACGCCTATATTCTGCTTAGGTTGGTTTATTAAACAAAAATGAGAAGAACACAGCGAAGGTCTAGGAACTAGACTACTCCGATTCAACAACATAAACATCGCCCAGACACGCAGCTCAGAAATTGTCACACAACCTTTTCCGAGTAGTTTGATTCTGATGCCAGCCTGAGCGCACGTAGTGCTCTTACGCATACAGTTTTCTAATGAGACCGTGCGTGCTACAACGAGGGATTTACGTACACGTAATGCCTCGTTGTAGCAAGGAAGGATTCGCTCGGGTCCTCGACCGGATCTCTATGCGACAATCTGCGCTCGAGCGGAGCGGCTGAGCATGCTGGGATATGAGCGTCGGCTGATCTGAGCGTACGATGTAACGATCTCATATTTACCTCCGCTTTTGCTGGTTCATTTTTTCCCGTTCAAAATTGCATTGCAGGTAGCAGTTCATTTCTGAATTTCTGGTAATAAAATCGAATTCTAAATAAAACATTAAATCAAAAGGACAATTGCACTAATATGCGCAGTCAGACAAGCTGGTCAGTCACGCTAAGAGGGCTTAATCCGATGCAGCTGATAAACAGCCAGTCGAAACATGATTGACAGCTCTCTCCGCGAGAAGAAGAGGGGAAAAGTTTCCTGATACGAGTCAAATCTGAAATCTTTTAGTGTGTTTTAATATCATATCTCCGGCATTACTAGCCCGATTTTTGTGCTTTGAAGTTTTTTTGGGTATAATTATCCATAAGAACAAATTTTTGGGGAAAAAAACACAGGTTTTTGTAACCTTGGGATTTTTTTTCTTCACATTTTCTCTTCAGCCAAACTCTGTTGACGGGTCTTATTAGCGCGTCATTGGCAATGGATTAGGAAAGTGATAAGAACGGGAGGTCCTTCTCCAGGCTCGTTTGCAAACTCTATGAGACAATACCCGAGTAAAGGGCCCTCAAGTGGGAATCGCTACAACGAGGAATTTTCGTAATGGCGGTCCCGCTACCCAAATCTGAAAAATCGAGTTTCTTACGCGTGTATGTAAGAAATATGGGTACCATAAAATGAGCTTTATTTCAAGTATTTTTCAGATATAGAGCCCGATTTTGTGCTGGTCGCAAGCTCAAAAGTATCTCATCGCATGTATTAAATCAATGCAGCCGCACACCGCGACGCACACACGATATGTCCGTCTAATTCAGATTCCAACTTCCGATCACCGCTGTGCCTGTATTCGGCCAGGCGAGCACCCGGGAGCTCCGGCGTGGGATACCTGCTCCGCCCGCTTGTGCTATACATCAGCGCAGAAACGCACGGCGCGCGCGAGCGCTTCCTATTGACTTTGTACATGCGGCCGTAAACTGAAACGCTCGGCCGATAACCGGCTCCAAAATAGTGAAAATTGAAACGAATATTGTCATGGCAATTCGTGATTTTTTTTTGGGATTCTTTTTTTGTTTAAATAATAATAATATTTGCTTCATGATTTGAACAAGAAATGATAATAAATAGGAAGTAAAGAGTCCAATAAATAGGATTTTGTCTTAAGTGGCCGAAAACCGGGTACTTTACTCTATACACTTTTTCTCAAGTTTCATGGTAAACTGCTGCACAATACAAGTGCATACAGAGGGCGATCGTGGGTTGCAGGCGGGCGCGTGCCTGTGTGTCTCAGATCCTCATTACGGAAGGTAACTTCACACAGGCGCATGTTCGCCCACCCGCAACCCACGATCGGCCTCGGTATGCACTTGTATTGTGCAGTGGTTTGCCGTGAAACCTGAGAAAAAGTGTATAGACCTTTACTCTAGAGTCTACACCAGTAATATCATTGTTTTTCCAAAAAATACTCCAAAAATAACAAGAAAATTGACACGAAACAGGTAATAAATATAACGACTTTTAACTCATGATCTTTATTTGGACATTTAATGAATATTTACTTCATTCTGGGTATGTTTTAGTAGGGTATCTCCACGCCGGGCCGGAGTTACGGGTCAAATTTTGGATAGATAGGTCTAGGTTTCTGAACAAGCGCCGATCTAGATCTTTAGGTCATAGACTCTAGGTGTCATCAATCGTCACTAAAGTACCGATTTTTGTGAAATCAGTTGAGTTTTGTACAGTGGCGTTTGAAATATTGAGAATCAATAGCCCAGCTTTTAATACACAGCCAGGATAGTAATGCATCTAGAATATCGTAGGCGTAGTCATGGTAGTCGTACTCAGCTCAGAAGCCTAACTGTTAGAGTCTAATTATGCTAGATCTATTATACGCCCGGGTATTGGCCTCCCTTACATGTATAAGAACGTGTGGGACCGCAATATACTAAAACTGAAAAAAACTTTTGATTTAACATTCTAACCTGAATATCGGTGAAAACAACCTTTTTGCCTATTTATACATCTCACGTGGACTTTACTTACAAGGAACGTACTTTAATCAGTGAAATCAGGCCTTAGATGTCAGTAAATTCGGATCATTTCATTCATCGCGTCCGATTCCATGTAGACTACATGATAGGCATCTGTTATTGTTTTTGGCGTTTAGTTGGCGTTTAGATGGCGCTCTTCAAGCTTGTCAGATTATCTGCGCCACCGCATTCCTTCTTTGGTGTTCATCTTTTCGAACTTGATCTCATGGCTCACTTTTACTGATGGGGGAACTGTCTTTCAAGGCTCCTAATTTTGAGTTCAGAGTTGGTTTATCTGTTTCAGGGAAGTGCTACTGTGCAAGATTAAAGTACAAGTCCACTCCAAAAATAATTTACTTTCAATAGAAGCAGAAAAATCAGACAATATACCAATCAAAAAAAGTAGTTATCCGATTTTGTAAGAGGACACTTTTCTCTTTTTTTTTTTTTTGGGGGGGGGGGGGGTCTCGAAATTTGAAAATTTGACATTGTGCTCCGTTGTGGGGGGGGGGGGGGGTTAGGTCACCTTTTTTAGGTCAGCCATGGGAGTATTTTTTTTTTTTTTAATAATTAAAAAAATAAAAATAAAATAAAATCCAAAAGGGGGGGGGGGGGGGTGTTAGGGGGGGTGTTAGGGGGGTTTACACATATAAAAATACCAAAGGGGGGGGGTTAACCCCCCAACCCCCCCCCCCCCTGCGTACGCGCCTGCTTGTGCCCGTTGTGTGCTGCGCCTTTTGTCGATGTGCTGTAGTCTTTTATTTTCTCTTTTCTCCTGTCTATAGTCTCGTCTCGTCTCTCGATTTTCTTTGTTGTTGTTGGTGTATGTACACTTTTTGTTTCTCATACCACCTTTATCCTAATGTATCCTTAGGTAAATACAACTTTGTACTCCCATCAGAGATGGCGGAGCGACTTCCAAAGTGAGGGGGCACCAACAAAAAAGGGCACTTTCTGGAAAAAGAGGGCATCTTCATAGGGAAATCTCAAAGCGCAAATATTTTTTTTTTAGACATTGGTATATACCCCTAAATTGTGATTACATTATTAGGGATGATTTCAATATTTGTTTCTCTTTATACATCGTATATGATATTGCTTAAAGGGAAAGTCCACCCCAGGATTTTTTTTAGCTGACGATATAGACCTAATAATACCATGAAGAATGATACAAGTCTCATTAAAATCCATGATCACATAACGAAGATATATCGACTTTTTTATCGAAAATCAGCCGCCCCCCAAATGCAAATGCGTTACATGGGCAAAAAACGATCGCCAAAAAATAACCGATAGTATCGAAATTGTGACGTATGTTGCGAGCTGCCTTCTTATTTCGCAGACATTCACTTTCGCTCGCGGTACACTGTTATCGCACTGACACGACGAATCATGAATGAAAGTGAAAGCGAAAGTGAATGTCTCCGAAATAAGAAGGCAGCTCGCAACATACGTCACAATCGTTTCATGCCCATGTAACGCATTTGCATTTGGGGGGCGGCTGATTTTCGATAAAAAAGTCGATATATCTTCGTTATGTGATCATGGATTTTAATGAGACTTGTATCATGCTTCATGGTATTATTAGGTCTATATCGTCAGCTAAAGAAAATCCTGGGGTGGACTATCCCTTTAAGCATCATACTCTGCAGTCGGGTATGTGAGGTCACAGTGCGATTAATTACATCTCATAAAGAGGAAAAACCCAATCCTGATGGGGTTATAAGCACATTCTCATAATGGAAGACTGAAAAGCCCTTTGATAAGGTACATAATTATAACATCTAGGCTACAAGCAAGCGAGCTTTGGGGGAAATTGCTCTTAGTCGCTTGAAATTAGGGGCACGTTTATGTTGAGAGGAAAAGGGGACACTTATCGAAAGGGTTAAGACACTTATTAGAAAATAAAAGAAGCATGTGTCAAAGTAAAGAGGCTAATTATCAGAGGTGAAAATGGGGCACTTCTTACACCTAAAAAAGAGGCACGCACCAGGGATGAAAAGGGATTTTATGAGAATGGAAATTGGGCATTTGTCGACGGAAAAGAGGCACCCATCAGAATTTGTGGGGCATTTATAAGAAGTGAACATGGGCATTTATGAAAAAGGGATATGTCCCTTATTAGAAAGGAAAAAGGGGCACGTACATCTCATTGTTAAAAGGGTATTATCAGAGGTGAAAAGGGGCACTAATTATCGCATCTGAAAAGACTTATGAGAATGAAAAAGGAGCACTAATGATTAAGGGAAATGTGCATATGTTGAAAAAAAGGGGCACCGAACAGATTTTAATAGGGGCATTTATCGGAGGTGAAAGAAAGCTTTTATGAGAAGGGGGAAGTGGTTCTCATTTGTTTCTTATTCTTATGTCTTCATTCACGTTTTGGTAGATTTATTCGACTTTGAAATTAGTTTTTTTGTAAATCTCCATATCAATTAGTAAAGTCAAAATTTGATAACCTTGTATTGATGAAATACCTCCCACAGCGCTATTTACTGTCCCATTATGTTTAAGTAAGTGCAATTTAGTATGGAACCGTCAGCTACCTGAAATTTACGTTTTTCATTCTTTGTAATGGGTGTATCAACTTGTCAAGCCACATAGGCTTTTACTGATGTATGTTTAAGTTAAGTGCAATTTAGTATGGAACCGTCAGCTACCTGAAATTTATGTTTCTCATTCTTTGTAATGGGTGTATCAACTTGTCAAGCCACATAGGCTTTTACTGATACACTTTTTTTCAATAATTTCCACACTTAACTTTTTTTTAGGTTGGAAATGAGTTGGGTGGGGGGGGGGGGGGGGGGGGGGGGTTGATCAAAATCTTTGCTCTTGGAAAATGAAATATCAAAGTACTCCATATACAAATAGAAACACAGAACAAATGTATTGTCAAAAAGTATAAAGCTTTATTTTTTTTACTACAACCTTGCAAAATAACATCAAAACTATCACCACATAATATTGACAGATAGTTGATTTTCATGAGAAAAACATAATATTACATAGCCCACACACAGAAAAACCGTATACTCAGAAAAAAAAGGTGGACACTATTTAAAAACAAGATTTCTTTCACCCATGAAAATAAATACAAATTTACTCTGTTTGAGATGATGTGCAATTGGAATCATACCATTCATGCATGAGCGAGTATAGCTACTTAAAAAATAAATGGGTCTCTCAGAGAAAATACAAAAAATGGGGCATCTGGCCTTGCAAATATTGGTGAGCATTTGAGGTATCCTACGGCTTGTCCCCAATATTTGGTGAAAAAGAGAGGAATCATGACCATGCAGTCCTCAGAATTGACATTCAGAGCTCGATCCTCCCAATTGTCTCTCTTTCTTTGTTTTCGTTGTTTAAAACAAAATATTCTAACAGATACACATGTTCATGAACATGTGAATGGCAACTTGCTCTATATTTGCAAAGGTCTTAATCAGCAATTGAAAAAAATCCTGTGAACTGTTTAGTATTTATGTATATATATATATATATATATGTGATAAAATGTCAATTTCTTTTTCCGCATGGTTCATAAAACATATCAGACCACGATTGCATACCTCTATGAAAATATCAACCTTATACTCAAAATGATGTCATATCTATTATAAATACAACAAGGGTAGTCCAACACCTACATTTTCAATTTTCTATTGATTACATTATAAATGAATTAAAAATGTAAGTTTGTAATTGCAATATGAATGTATATTCATTCAAAACAATCTATTATGGAGTAGAAACCAACACATAACAAATTGTATACATTACGGTACATATAATTATTGCAATAGTATGCTATTCCATCTAATTTGACTCTACCTCCATGAATTTGCAATTATTTCTACTGCAATGACTATAATAAAAAATCAATTCAATCAATTTATACATGTAAAAGTGAAATGATGATTCATGTATCTCTAAGATACTGTAATGACTAGCTCTTACCATTTCAATTATCTTTGACTGAACTATTTGAATGTGGTAGTGCAGTTTATCATGTTCATTATATTGAAACCATTGCAATTCAAACCAGGGAGAGAATGCTCCTTTGAAAAGTGGTTGTATGAATCATTTATTGAAGACAATGAATGGTGAAGTGTGAATGGTGGGTAATTTCATGTCAAATTACCCAATAGATTAAGGGTATCTGGGTTAAATGGTTCTAGGGCTGTAAAGCATTAAATTTTACATTTATAATGGTAGGGTTGAATCTTATGCTTTACTCTGTTGTCCGCAAGAGGGAACTTTGAAATTTACTGGGAGCACCGACAAATTTGATATTTTAGTTTCTCGTAATCCTTAGCGTTTTTAGCTTATTCTAATACTATGTATCACAATTGTAATGTAAATTTTAAATTTCATAATCCAGTCCTGTTGAAATATTACCAAAACTTTGTATTAGCTTTAATGTATCTATGAAAATTAATATCTTAACTTAATAAATTCTTTATTTCTCATAGGCTCAATACAAGGGTCAGGGGCCACCTAATTCCTGTAGGCAATGGGTTGATTTTCTGCTTGCATTAAAGCATACTTTCTATGAAGGGATGACTTCCTTGGAATGGTAAACATCTGCACATATAAGGCATGAACCAGTTTCTATTCATACATAACTAGATACGAGTACATGATGGCATGAACCAGTTTCTATTCATACATAACTAGATACGAGTACATGATAATAGAGCCAGGATTAGCAGTGGGATTAGGGTCAGTTCCATTAAACCAACCAAAGTATTTGATAGTGTTGAATCCTTCCATATTGATTTGAGATGTGATATCAAGAACCCATGGATCTACCTCTCTACCATCACACCAACCATCCCGTCCATACAGCCAGGTCCCATGCTCATTGGGTTCTACGCCTGTAACAGTTCTCTCTGCACACCCCGTTGGAGTACCTTCAAAGATAGACAAACAAATATTGAAATGGGAGTACACCCCAATATATGAAACTACAGATAACAGATGAATGGCACCATACAAATGCTGTGAATCATCATCATCATTATTAACATTATCATTATTCTTATCTTATTATCAATATTATTAGTATTAATGATATTATTATTAATATCATTATTTCAACTGTTAAGGATAGACTTAATTTCATTGAATTGTAAAAATGTTTGTTTGACTCAATAAAATAGCCTATGGAGGGCTAAAACGTTTAAAAAAAGAAAAGAAAAAAAAAAGAAATTCAACTGCAGTCGGACCCTTTGTATCAACTACGTAATATTTTGCATAATGTAGCCATGTTGTCATTTTATGAATCAAACTTTTAAATCGTAATTTGATATATTTTGCATTCCAAGAAAATAAAATTTGGATTAACAAATGCATGCCTCGGAAGATAACAAGACTTTTGTGAACAAAACTTAATGGGAAATGTATGATCTTATTCCATTTAAAAATCTTATTCTTCTTCATATTTAATGATAACTATATCGATCAATCAAGGTCACAGCAAACTATGAAGCAATGAATTAGAAATAAAAAAGAGCAGAATATAAAATAAATGCACAACCCAATAATATACTCAGGATTGATATAGTATCAAATTCATGATTTTAGTCTAAATTTATCAAAGGTTCTAATAAAACTAGTCTTTTATAAATATAATTTTATAAATTATAAAGCTAATGTAAACGGCAATTGCCAAAAACATATTTGGTTCTCAAAAGTGTCAGTAATTTTGTAGGAATCTGTTTCTTCATGTTCCTCCATGGCCTATCCCCTCAAAGGGGTTTTAGCATTAAACATACAACTTACCAGCATTAGTAAATGTGTTGACATTTGGATGGCTATTAACAATGAAGTGATGGGATGTTACACAGAATTCTCCACATCCATTATTATCACTTCCATGCCCAGTAATCACTGAATACAAGATGACCTGAGAGAAATGTATGCACATAGATGTTATTGTTAATATCACATCTTGACAAATTATACACGGCCTGCAATCAAATTAAATTAAAAAGTAGTTTGGAAAAGAGAAGAAAATTACACTATTTACTGAATGCATCATATCTATCATAACAGGATAATCAGTATTTCTAAGAACTTTGGAAACAACAGAAATCATTCAACAGGGAAACAATAGTCTTTAAGGGTAAGCTTCTCAGGACAATTTTCCAAGAGAGAGATGTTGGAGAGAAGAGATATTTTGAGTCAGACAGACCAAGTCACCATACAGCTTGAGAAAAAAAAGATACAGAGTAAGAAAGAAAGAGAGAAATAAGGGAAAAAATGATAGACAGAGAGATAAAAATGAGAAATACCTTTTTGGTTGTATGAGGGACTGTAAAGTTGATTGGTTTGTAATGAGCATTGTAAGACTGGTTGAATGTTCCTCCTTGGAAGAGTGGCAGAACTTGATGCGGCCCTCTAGTAAAAACTTGATCTTTATTAAACATACCAAAAATATCAAAGTTAACTTGCTGAATCAAACAACAATATTTCATACCATTGTTCAGGGGAAACCTACACTTCAACAAAATTAATTGGTGATTCAAAAGAAAGGTCAAAGTCAAGATCAAGTCAAAAGGTCATTTCCACCATTATGGGGCTCTGAAGTATCTTTCAGTAGATGTTCACCTACTGTTGTCATATCAACAATTCAGATGGCTATGCAAGGGTATTTTGGACTTTTAATTTATATTGTCAGAAACTGCATATTTTGAATTGTAATTTTTCCATAGATGTTAAAGGACAACATAAACTAAAAAATGACAAAATGAGTTGTGTGACCTATTTAAGATCCATTGACTATGATTTCTCTCATTCCTATAGACTTAATACAGAAGCCACCAGGTTCCCATTGGCATTGAGTTTGAGTTCGCCTTGTACCAAGTTTGGGTTGTTGAAACAAATGTGGGTCAGGCCATATGCATGTGCTTCTTTAAAAAGTTAAATTCTCCCTTGTGCGTCATTGTTCAAAGTGATTCGAGGTATCTAAGCTTTCGCAGGACCTTGTTTCATTCTATTGGATGACCTTAAATTATCTTAAACCGCCAATTAACTTCTCTCATGATAACTAAGTTCTATCTGCTCACTTGTTCATTGACTCGTTGAGCCATTTCACACTAGTTAGATGCACAAGGTACACATATTTATCTTCGAATAGCACATAAAAACTCAAAGGTTACTAAATGTACAGAAGAACACATATTTTGATAACTACCAAAGAAAGTGAAGATAGACTTTCATAAAAGATATCCAAATTAATCTTTATCAAATTTGAATCACTCCATGAGAATGGTTACCTTAAACAAGGGATGAGAGACAGATTGTGTCATCATAATGAGAGAATAATATACATTTTTGTGGGTTATAAATGTGGTATAATTAGACATGGTATTATTTACTAGACTGCGTCTGTGACATGGGAGGGGATCAATTTGATACTGCTCCATGCTCCACAACTAACGGTCAAGAAGGCAATAATGCTTCTAATGTCACATAGTGTATAACATGTTCATTAGAAGCTGCCAAAGTGGGCTATACTTTCATATGCACTGGACCTGGCATTGCACATATCAGATAAATGCTAACTTCATACCTGATTTATGAACTCTAAGATTGAGAGAAGGTTTCCAAGGCTGAGCCCACCATGCATCACTTTTCATTGTGAAGGTGCAGTTAGTAGATGTGAAGAGTGGAGCTAATGGAGTAATATCCGTCAGCCATCGCCCTATACGTCTGCATAGAAAAAATGTTAATGGAGATTATTTCGTAATTCATTTTCCAGATATAGATTCCCTCAAACAATATATCAGTACTGTAACTTATCAAACATAATACTGGGAATTACAAAGAAAGGACACACAAGCTAAATTAATTTCTTGTTTACTGGCAATAAATTTCACATTATCTGGATAACAATCTGTATGCTTTCTAACATTTCCTTTAATAGGTTTCTAAGGTCATGTATCACTATAAATTATAAAAGACCATTGTCTAAAAATATAAAAACTTGGTTTCTTCTCCAAGATTTGTCACCTTTAGGACCATTTACACTTGCAGCCAAACATGCCAATTACAGATGCCTTAGAGGGTCCTTACTGCGATCTCCACCGGACATGTTTTTCCAGCCTTTAGAAAGGCAATAGTATGAGCATGAGACTGGAAATCTGAAAGAATACCCTCTCCAAATTGACTCTTAGTTCTCAATTTTTACACTGGTCAAGAAAAACATTTATAACCAACCTACACTGTATTCAGGAAGGATGCTTCTAGGCATGAAACAGGGAGATATATCTAGTGGAATTCATATACAAATATGAGGCTTATTTAGGATGATGAACCTTTTCAGCAAGGAGTAGGATAAAATCAGTGGGTCACGGATACTCCTCACCAAAAGACTTACTGCACTCAGCATTAGGCACATTTTTTTTACTAGACTTGCGAAGAAGATTTTCAAAATTGTCCATTCCTCCTCTAGCACATAAACATGAGCCATAATCAATCTAACCCCAAATTCTATAATCTTTATCAATGTATATAACGTTGGTAATTGATAATCCCTTTACATTGTTTTACTTTCATTATCGATGGAATTTAGTTAAAGTATAACTTGTAAATTCGATATAATCAGGGCTGCAATGTTAACATATAACGGTATGCTTCATGCAAATGCTCTAGCAAGACATAATTAAAAACTAGCAACCATTAACGCTGGGGAAGATTGATCGATCAATTCCAGGTTACAGGTTATCAACACTTTGCAAGAATGACCTCTTTCACCTGCCTCTTTGCTGGGCAAGCAATCCAAATTCTCCCATAAAATTCTGCTATAATTAAGCCCACGTACCTTCTAAATGACGTGATCCATCGACCAAGCTCCATGCCACATAATGGAGATGCCTCATCACAACACAGAAATAGTTGTACTGTATGGTCCCATGGTGGACATGACTCGTCTCGAGTGCCAGGACAAGACAGTGAGGTATCCAGCTCAATCTTGGATGCATCTTTTTTATGAAGAAGATGAAAAAAAGAAGAAATATATTGAATTAAAAGTGTATTTAGTATATTTTAGTCTACATTTAACCTTTCTTCATCTGCTCCGACAAAGGAATTAATTAATAAAAGTTGAAGACTTGACATCCAGTTCAATTTGTTGACGCTGAAACCACTGTCTAGTCTCAGAGGCCTTGTGGTTAAGGCATTGGTATTTTAAGATGTGGAACTGGGTTCAATTTCTGGCAGAGACATTCTGTCAACCTCTTCAAAGATTATAAAAGAAGTTTGCACACAGAAGAATAACATGTTTTAACGTAATTGCATTAAAAGTACATTGCCGAAAAAGAAAAAGAGAGAATGCAAAGATAGGCCTAAGTGCAATTTGATGTGCACACATGTGGTATCATGTCGAATCAGATAAAAGGTACACGTTGAAAAGCAGCAGAATCGCGCCCTTAAACAGGACTTAAACAACCCCTTGCAGTTGTCTAAAGTTAAACAGGACTTAGACAGGACTTTGTGTTTAACTTTATTTAAACACGACTTCAGAATACGAAAAAAGTTAGACACGACTTCATGACTAAAGTTAGACGGGACTTAGACAGGACTTAGACAACTGTTTAGTTAAACAGGAATTAGACACGACTTCAGAATACGGGCCTCTGCATTTATATGCAAGGCTTTAATATAGAATTTTTGTTACAATACTTGGTAAGAACTGTGTAAGATCTTTAACAATATGTATGTACGAAGCTTCTATATTAAAACAAAGTTATACCCAGAGATTATATTTTCATAATGCAACAGACTGGGTGGTTAAGCGCTAACTTTTTGTTTTTAAATCATTCAATGGATTATCATTATGATAAGACCAAGGTTCTTTAAAGGTAGTTTCAGCCATTTGCAAGCTATCAACAATCAATAAGAAATTTTCACTCTTTCAACAAATTTCAATGAAATTATTCATTTCTAACCCAAGAAGATAACATAGAAGTACCTTCTATATATTGCTTTATTTTCTAATGAAATAACGTATTGAAATTGATTTAACATATCTTTTGGAACACTAAAGTGATGTTTTGTGTCACTGAAATGAAAGAAGGAGGAGGTTAAGCACTATTCAAAGATAAAAACAAAACTATACAAGAGATGTGCTTTCATTTCTCAAATATGTCTTTGTTTACAAAATTACCATCAGCAATTTCTTTCTTGCTATTCTTATCAGACACACTCAGGTTCACTGCCCATGTCATCATAATCATCATCATCATTTATTAAAGTCAGCATTTTCCCTCTTGCGAGGGATTACTGACTTTCACGCCGTGATGACACTCCCATTATCCACTTCTTCTTGTTTTGAGATTCTCCTCGTTTAGACCAACCTTACGCTTTGTTTCTCAACCATATATTACAATGAAACCTTTGGTCTTCCTTTCCCTCTTTTGCCATCCACTTCCAGATCTCATGCTCTTTACACTGGTCCATCATCTTCCCTTCTCAACACATGACCCATCCACTTCTCATTTCCACTTCCACCAGTTTCTTGCAGACCCAATTATGAGCTCACTTGTGTTCTTTCTGTTGGACAGTTTCACACTACACATATTCTGTACTATGGCTCTCTCTCAATGTCCTCCTCACGTTACCTTCTTCTACTGTTTTCACATTCAAATTTTCTGAGCCATAAACCATTGCTGTTCTAACACAAGCCTAGATGATGAGCAAATGGCTGGTACTACATTAAAAGAGGCAATAAGATGAAATGTGAACAGGTACCTTGTAATGATGGAACATTAACAGTCTGAACGACACCAGTATGTCCTTGCATGATTGTATTGTTGATCACAGATATGACAGCTACTTCTTGTGACAGGTTCTTTAGGAGCTCAGTCTTATAGTCAAACCTAAAATAGGGATACATCACATGTTTACATGCACATAAATACATGACATGTATTAGCAATATGAGAAAAGAATATTGTAAAAAGGACAGTTTTTCTTCACTAGAAATGCGATAAGAATTAAAAAAAAAAAAAAACAACAACAACAACCCTATATAGACATTTAACTACTCAAAAGAAAGAAAAAAAGGTTGGGAGTTTTAGGTCCAATCGCATGCACTTTGTATAATTAGGAGTAAAAAAAAGGAATGACCCATCTATGAAACCGAGAAGTATCGATGTTCTATCATAACTTAATCACAACTATAATTAATGAATGATACATATTTGGAAAGCTTAGAGTCTCCTCTTTCATGTGATGCTACTCAGAGGATGCATATTTCACGCATGAGTGATTAAAAGCAATTTGAAGGAAGGAAACCAAAAAGACATTTGGCGGGCGGTATTTGAATTTCGAAGAAAAATTCACATTTCTAGAAAGTTGAGTTTCTGCCCTTTCATATGACACCTCAATCAGGAAAAATGAGCGAGGAATGACAGAGTGCTGTTTGTTTGAAGTAGTGCTTGCATTTCCATGATTTTACTAAACGAATTCGTTTTCACTGGCTGCCTGCCGTATCAATAAACGAAATTAACAAAAGACTTAACTCCGTTTCGTTGACAATCAGCCGTAGACGAGAGTCTTCATGCATGGCTGATTGTCAACGAAACGGAGTTAAGTCTTTTGTCAAATCTGCTTTTTGCTACGACAGGCACCCAGTGAAAACGAATTCGTTTGTTAAAATTATGAAAATGTAAGGGCTACTTTAAACAAACAGAACTTTGTTATTCCTCGCTCATTTTTCCTGATTGAGGTGTCATATGAAAGGGCAGAAACTCAACTTTCTGGAAATGTGAATTTTTCTTCGAAATTCAAATACCGCCCGCCAAATGTCTTTTTGGTTTCCTTCCTTCAAATTGCTTTTAATCACTCATGCGTGAAATATGCATCATATGAGTAGCATCAACTGAAAGAGGAGACTCTAAGCTTTCCAAATATGTATCATTCATTAATTATGGTTGTGATTAAGTTATGATAAAACATCGATACTTCTCGGTTTCGTTTTTTCTGGGACGCACTGTATATATGAAGAATATTTCATTCATTATCGCTCAAAGATTTCATATCATTCTACAAAATTAAACATCACAGACTACTTACTGTACATTTGGAATTGCTACCACCAAAAGAGGATGCAAAAGCACAAAATTATGTTTGGGTTGCCTGAGCAGTTAACTTGACATGAACTGCATCAAGATAGACACAAATCAAAAACTCACCACTGAGCTTGCCAAACAAAGAACTGGAAAGATGGATAGAGTAACCAACCCATTTCAGCAAGCTGACCCTGCCTATCAATGGCAAAGTAGAAGTTCTCACTAGGGGTTGTCTGAAAACTCACATTCATTGAGTCAACTTGCACACTGTAAAATGAAAACATGAATCCTTGGTTAAAGTATATCACAAATGAACCCCTTATAAGACTTTTTCATCACTGAATCCCTTATAAGACTTTATCATCACTGAACCCCTTATAAGACTTTATCATCACTGAATCCCTTATAAGGCTTTATCATCACTGAATCCCTTATAAGACTTTATCATCACTGAATCCCTTATAAGGCTTTATCATCACTGAATCCCTTATAAGACTTTATCATCACTGAATCCCTTATAAGACTTTATCATCACTGAACCCCTTATAAGACTTTATCATCACTGAATCCCTTATAAGACTTTATCATCACTGAATCCCTTATAAGACTTTATCATCACTGAATCCCTTATAAGACTTTATCATCACTGAATCCCTTATAAGACTTTATCATCACTGAATCCCTTATAAGACTTTATCATCACTGAATCCCTTATAAGACTTTATCATCACTGAACCCCTTATAAGACTTTATCATCACTGAATCCCTTATAAGACTTTATCATCACTGAATCCCTTATAAGACTTTATCATCACTGAATCCCTTATCAGACTTTATCATCACTGAACCCCTTATAAGACTTTATCATCACTGAATCCCTTATAAGGCTTTATCATCACTGAACCCCTTATAAGACTTTATCATCACTGAATCCCTTTTAAGACTTTATCATCACTGAATCCCTTATAAGGCTTTATCATCACTGAACCCCTTATAAGACTTTATCATCACTGAACCCCTTATAAGACTTTATCATCACTGAATCCCTTATAAGACTTTATCATCACTGAATCCCTTATAAGACTTTATCATCACTGAATCCCTTATAAGGCTTTATCATCACTGAACCCCTTATAAGACTTTATCATCACTGAATCCCTTATAAGACTTTATCATCACTGAATCCCTTATAAGACTTTATCATCACTGAATCCCTTATAAGACTTTATCATCACTGAACCCCTTATAAGACTTTATCATCACTGAATCCCTTATAAGACTTTATCATCACTGAATCCCTTATAAGACTTTATCATCACTGAATCCCTTATAAGGCTTTATCATCACTGAACTCCTTGGTAAGACATTCTCATAATTGGATTGTTGCTAGGCTATATCACAAATAAATCCATCTTTGAAGACTACATCTATCCCCAACCCAGTGTATTGTATCTTTTAAAATCACAAATATATTGTTCAGGTCATCCCTTTATACATATGAAATGAATATCATTCCTTTAAAACATGTATTAAGCGCTATATACAAATTAAATATTATTATTATTATGTCTCCTTTCATTGAAATGCTCTGTATTGTTTAAACTTTGTCTTTCCTTGATTGGTAATGTGTTCATATTGCTATTGACTACTAAGCCTGAGATAAGTGGCGATATACATGTATCTAATTAGGAAAAAATGAGTGGAATAAAAAGAAACATTTTCGATTGACAGAAGACTTAAATACCTCTGAAGAAGCTCTTGGCAGTATGGAATCATTGTAGCAGGAATATTAAGAGGATTATCACACTCAATACCCTCACAGTTCATATCTTGTACGGGATTGCCTGGCTTACTGTAGACTATTACACCAACAGCAGAAGAGGCTTCCATTTTTCTAACCTAAAAAAAAAGTATATTATAAATACAAATTAAACATTAAAATGATAAGACACTTTATTGTTGTTGTATTGGTTTATTGAGATGAAAACCATCGGACATGCATCTGAAAGCTGAAATTGTTAAATTAACAGAGTAAAAAGTACATGGCATAACATTACATTGATAACACATTAATTATATAGAACACTTAACAAATAGTGTGTATATTTAAATACGATTTACAACTTTCATTGATAATATAAAATTGCCAATCGTTTTACATAAAATAGAAATTTGATAATTAAAAATCTAGAGGTTTATTGCAACAATGACACACAGGTGGGATAAAATTTAGATGTTACAGGGCTGTCGTTTAAAGCCGGTAACCGGTAAAACTTGCCGCCTATTCACTTGTTTCTTACCGGCTATAATTCCTATAATTAAAAAAAAAAAAAAAAAAAAAAAAAAAAAAAAAAAAAAAAAAAAAAAAAAAAAAAAAAAAAAAAAAAAAAAAAAATCGTTTTTTTTTTTTTTTTGCCGGCAAGCCAGGTCCGTGTGAAAAAGCGGGAAAGACTTTCATTTAACTGCGAGGTGCAGTTGAAGGCGCCGATTTGTGCTTGTGAACTTGTCACAAATAATAGTAACAATGTCGTTTTTAGAAGAATGTGTTAGATCATTAATGAATAAACAAATATACAGTGTCTTCACTTTGTCAGGAAAAACAGTGATATAACATTATTAAATGAACAGGAACTGAAGTAAATTCTTAAATGTATTCAATAATTTCATGTAAAAACAAATTAAATGAGAATTCATATGGGGAGCCAAATAAAAGTCACAAGTAAAAAAAAAATCAAAATCTAGCCTCTGCTGCCCATTATTTAAATACTGTACATGTATTCAACAAATCATGATGTAGAAAGATTGAGTATGGTGCATCATCTCAGTTTAATTAAAAATTACAAAGTAATGGTACAAAGTGATAAATAATTATCAACTTAATAACTTTTCTTATGAGTTATGATTGTTCATGTAATATTAAACATGAACAATATGTGTGTTTATTACAATATATGTATAATACAAGGTAGGAAAGATAACTACAAATTTTCTTCTTAGGTATGCACCAGATTGCACGATTTCAAGTGGAAAATCCCAAAAGGTCCCTACCGTGGTAGGGGGGACACCCCCCTCCAACACCCTCCCCCCCTCGGTCGCTTCGCTCCCTCGCAGTGATGGTACCTCCTATAAAATTCAAATTACCTCCTTCAAAAATAATTAACAAGACCCCTGATGATGTTTATACATAAAGTATGATAAAAGACAAAATATTAAAGCTAAACAAGGTGATCTTCCTGAACTCAATGAAATTGGCAATTAATCTTACATCAGAAAGTACAAAGTGAAGAAACCTTGAATGCATTAAATATAGTGATGATAAAGATGTAATGTTTAAACATGGACTTTTTTCTTCTTCTCAGGTTCTGTTATTATTTTATATAGCACACTGAAGAGATACAAAAGTAGCAATAATTAAGGGTAGATGTTAATGCATGAGGAAACCTAAACAAAGATTTTTTGTTGTTGACTCGATCTGTGGTAGATTTAGTGCAAAGATTCAAGGTGAATTAAGCAGTCTAACAATAGTGGGTATTGTTGAGGAATAATGCCGGGTAGTCCAATATTTTTATGAAAAATATTTAATATATCATCTATTTATATAAAGGCATATTTATTTGTTCATGTGGTTACCAACTTCTGTAAAGTTCAGTCATACAGGAAGGCTGGCTGAAACTCAAACCAATATTTTATCATCAAGTTCTTTTAGGTTTTTAAAACCATTGGGAGCTTGACAAATGTTACAAATAGAGACTAAATGAATGATGGTATGTGATTCGCGGCATTCACACAAGTCAGATATGGCTCTGCTCAAATGTTGTGGAGGTAGTTCATGTACTTTGTGCGGCCAACGCCCGATCTGAGTCTATTAATGTTCACCCATTGGCTGCGGGAGAGATAAAAGCCAGAGGGTTTGCTTGTGGGACTTTGCGGGCTTGTACATGGATGGGTAGTTCACCATTGGTTTATGATGTGTTAAACATATCCATCCTCATATTTGATTCAATTTGTTTAATAGTTCTCATCATGAAGCTTTTCAAATGGAGTAAATGACATCATTCAATATGAGTATGGTACCTCAAGTGTGGATCTATTTTGAGCAAAGTTGGTCTGTCTACTTTGTTTTAATAAATGAGGTTCCGAACTGTATGAAGCTATTTTCAATAAGTAAAAATCTTTAAAAGTGAATGATTTTATTTGATCCAATTTAAAAACAGATCACTGACTATACATATAATACAACACTAGAAATATACATTAGGGTTTTGTTGAAAAGTTCCACATTTATTACTAGGATTTAATGGAAAGATATGGTGAAGAAAGAAGATAGTAAGGTTGGTCTAAAAGCAAGGAGAATGCTCGAGACAAGAAGAAGTGGAGGAAGAGTGTCATGATCATCATGTTCCAAATTTCAGTAACCCATCACAAGAGTGAAAATACTCTGACTTTAATAAATGGTGATGGTGATGATTATATATAATTTTTATTTTCTACTGTGTTTTGTTATGTACATTGTAACTATTATGAGATTTAATCATATTAATGATTATTATTGCATTTTGTTGTTACCCACAACAAGGCCTTATGGAAGACCACTACCAGTGAAAATGTGCTACCCTGTATAAATGTGAGATATACATAAATAAGGTAACTTGGAATTTCAAAGATTGAATTCAGTTGCTCATCCTGAAAAGTATGTTCCTTTGCTTAAATTGGATTAAAACACATCAATTAAGAGCCCGGGTATTGCAAAAATATGTAGCTAGCTAGCTGCAGGTCTTTGGAATTACATCACCATTTACTGTTGAAGGATTTTGCTTTTTGTTTCAGGGTTTGCTGTTCTGGCAGTGGTCTTGAAACCCATCTTAAGAATATTAAAGATATTACTCTCAATAGAGTAAGCTTTTAAAATATGTATAATTTGTTTGCATTTGTGATTTTACAGGATATTTCTTGTTCTGTGTACATGTACTTTAAGTCACCTTTGACATTTTGAATTTAAATAAATATTTCTCTTAAAAAAGAAAAACAAAATCAAGACCATTAAAAAAAGGTTGTTCTCAAAGTTAATGCAGAAAATAACCAAGAATAATTACTACCACTATTGTACCAAAACTTTATTCGCTCACAATCATTTATCTATATTATTTGCTTGCTCATTTTTCCACGTCTCCCAGGAACCTATTCTTTACAAGCTATGCTTTTCTATAGGTTCCTGCACATTTCAGTTTTGTACTTTTATTGTCTGGGTTTCCTTTAACATATTAGTTGTCAAACAGATTTGGGGATCCTTTTGTGGTCGGATTAATTTGTCGATTACTTTAACCATTTAAAAAAAATGAGACAATATGTCATGTACATATTTTGTTATCTGTATTGAATCAGCATGTGAAATGTAAATCCAATAAACTCAATCGACTCAACTCAACTAATGGCAAATTCGACACACAATCAGCAAATTAAAACTTGTACACACACAATGCTATGGAACTTGATTTGCCTCCCCCCCCCCTAAAAAAAAGAAGCTAATACTTGTGCAAAGCATCATGTCATACATATTGTTTGCAGAAATGTCATAACACTTATCCCCTAGAATGACACAGTTTAACTCTAGATTTCAGTAAAAGTTGTAGCTTATCATAAATTGTCATGTCTTTTTGTATTGCCCTGTACTCTACAAATACTATTACCTTGTCTGTGAAGCTACAGTCACCATCTATAACAAGAGCAATATGACCTGCAACATCTTCCCTGGCTGAGCATCCATTTCCAGCAAGGATTACAGATTGTGGTGAAGAGAAAACTTGGGCAGGTGATGGCAGCCAGTCATATCGAGCATCCAATCTTTTAAGAATTAATTCAGAGGAGGCACCTGCATTTGAAATATAAGTTTTATGTTATTTCAGAATAATCTATGTGTAATTCGTCATGACATCACCATATGTATCTTCTATTGTACCTACACCTGTACATGTATCTTCAACAAACAAGTTCCATGATTCTGGACATTACCAGAAAGTGGACAAATATTTCTGTAGTAGTTTTAATAGGTCAAGAACATTTCTGATGGAGCTGATTTTGTGAAGTGCAAAGGCGGTCTTATATATTACAGATTAAATTAGCTTGACTCACAGGTCAGACTCACAGTGCCGACGATCTTGGACTTGAGCGGAGGAAGGATACAAGAAAGAGAGATTACTCAAATAAAATGTCTATCAAAAAATTACACCAAGGTTCCTTGCAAAAGAAAACAATTGATTATCAAAAAAGCCTAATGTCTGAACTCAACATCGATAAGATTACATACTCTTCATTTGAAAAGAAAAAAAATGTTATTTGGAATATATACTTCGATTTTTACAGACAGAAGCCTTTCTTTGGATTAAGTTACATTTCGTTACTTCAACATCTAATTGGGTAAATTTTCGACTGTAGACATCACACAGTGTTCAAGAATTAAAACAAAAACTACAGGTACATTGTACCTATTTAAAACATTCACAATGAGTAGTGTCTTATTCAACTAAAAACTGAGCATGAGACCTTGTGTGAGTACGCATAAAACCATTACTTACCTGTGATCGACTTGAAGACTGCTTGTGTAAAGCCACATCCATGGTCTTGACAAGCCCATTTCATTAGTAAAGCAGGAAGCCAATTACCTAGCTGATATGTAGGTTGAATTACAAAGTGAAGTCTGGTCTGTAGACTTACTCCTGCTTCTTCACTGTAAACAAATATTATTATTTTTTAAATTAAAGGCATCGTTTAACAATGTTTCCAGTTTTACAAATCTGAGATGCTGCATCTCAGATTTGTAAAACTGGAAACATTGTTAAACGTTGCCTTTAATGGCCCTATATGTGTTATCAGTGTTTGTGATATGGTGTAATATTGAAGCCCCCCCAAAAAAATGCGCTTAAAAAAAGTAAAAATATTTAATAGAGTGACCGGTTTTACCAAACTTGTTTCCCCAATAGACTGTAGTGTTATAAAATCCTTTAGGAAAAAGTTTTTTAAATTTCGAATTCCAATCATAAATATCTTAATAATCAGACAGGCACTCGGGTTGTAAAAGTTATGGGATTTGTGACTGACGTACATTAAAGGTTTATAACTATGATTGCAGCGTGAGCTACACAGATTTTGTTTAGAATCTGAGGCAAAGATACCCAATCCCCTTGAAGTTTGTCTGAACAAGTTACAGTTAACCTAAATGGACAATGAAGCTTGGAGCAGTGGATGACATTGAATGATGGGCAATAAAATGGCCACGAACTTCAAAACATTGAAGTCACTACCTCAAGTAGGACCATTTTTTCTCATCTGAACAATTTTACCCAGTCCCAGTAACCATGAAAAATGTTGCATAGTAATACCAACAAACAAGATCGTAATATTGATAAATCCTATCAATTGATCAAAGTAAATTTCAAAAACTAAATGCCATTGATTTAAAGAATGTCCTTACTTGATGGACAAAGTAAAACAGAATGATAGCACTAATTTCTGTTTTCAATCCAATGCTTCAACAACCTCACTAACTTTCCTTTAACTAATTTGCCACCTTCATAAATATTCTAAAAAAGAATGAAACACAGATAATACCAAGCAATAACAAACAACAACATACATATACAGTAGGTTTGCGGTTGCACCATGTGTGTGAGAGAGAGAGAGAGGTTTGAAGAGTCCTGAACAGGACTCAGACTCTGTAATCTTTCTTGGAGGAGTGTAGTCCTGAAAAGGACTGTTTGTTATCTTTCTTGGCATATAGTTCTCAGGAGAACTATAGCGCTTGGAGAGGATGAGTGGCTCGACGTTTCGAACAGGTTGACTATCCTGACGACGGACATAAACAAGAATTCCAGGAAAAGACCTGTACCAGGTAACTCATGGGTAGACGGGAGACGGGGAGAGAAAGAAGATTATTCTATTCTTTATTCTTCCGTTTGACTTTGAGTAAATATACACATCCCCGAGCGAAGCAGATCTGGATTCCTACCATATTCCTCCGACTCTTCATGTACTCGTTGAGGACTTTGTCCAGGGGATCCGGCTTGATGCAGCGTCCGTCGGGCGGTCCTTTTCCTACTCTGTACTGGCCTTGTTTGACTGACGAGGAACCTGTAGCACCGTCTACAAATAAAAACATTCAGTTCATAAAACGAAGGTGGCTTCCTAAAAATAGCCGTGAATGTTCTTGGCGAGGTGGTTGTTTTGACTTGATGACGATAAAAGCCTTTGTTTTTTGGTGTAAAATTTTGTTTACAATTGATGCAAGAAGAAATAGTTCCCTCCATTTTAGCCTGCAGCAGACGACAAGCTTTCCGTAACACATTGAACGCACACGTGCTCGCACTTCCGGTTGCGCATGCGCAATACGTATGTTTCGTGAAGCTACTATTTTGGAATTTTAGTGCGATCACCAAGGACCAAGTTTTAGGTTAATTTGTTGCATTAAATCAGTAAAACCTCACTATCAGATATCAAGAAAGATGACAATGGATGCGCACAGCAACGTGGCATAGCCAAATGTGAGTATAGTTCCAAAATAATTAATTGCGTTAATTTAAAATGTTTTTTTTTAAATGTAGAAATTCTAGAATTGGCCGTTCACTGTACTGGCGGTATGGGAGGAGGTCAGACGCCGTGCTACGCACGGCGTCTGGTCAGGCTAACTTTGAGTAGATCTACAGACCGACTTTACAGAGTATTATCGTACTATACTGGGGTGTGTGCAGGTGTGATTAGGCCTACTACTACTAGATTGAGATTCTAGATCTAGAATTGGCACGCGCCTACTCATGCACATGTATGACATAGCTGAATACTATCCTGGCTCAGTGGCTGTGTAGTAAAAGCTGTACTATTGACAGAGCGGCGCGGCGCTTGTTCAGAAACCTATCCAAAATTTGACCTGTAACTCCGGGGTGGAGATAGATCTACTAAAACATACCTAAAATCAGCGCTCAAAATACACGGGGGCGATGGGCGATTCGCACCCGTGAGCTCCATAATCGCCCCCGTCAGGTTGCTCACGGGAACGATTGCAAAATTAAAAATCGCCCCCCAAAATCAATGAAATGGATCTTAGAATAGATGGCGCTTTCTCTCCCATTTCTATATTACCGATACAAACAACGGAAGCTTGCAGTTCAGCTAGTGCGGCCGTGAGCAGTGGTTGGGTGTGATCCAATTTCAGGTGGAAAATGCAGTATATGATTATGATTAAGATTAGTAAAAAATTGGGCTAAAATTCATTTGCTAAGAATGGATATTAACCTGCTAAAAAAAAATTGATATACACGGATACGCATCTACATTAGCGCCGAAGTTTTTTGTTGTGAAAAGTGTGAATCCTCTGAAATCTGGTGATTCTAAAAGACCAGCAAATAATGTAACTCGACCAGTATATCAATATTGAGAAGAAGAAGAAGACCAAAGATGTTGCAGGGGCGGATCTAGACCGAATTTTCCGCCTCTTTCGTTCGTTAGCCTCTTATTGGGGTAGTGTCGGCTCTCTCTTTGGAGACCGAAACAGACTATCCCGCGAAATGTGTAGGGTTATGTGGGCAAATCAGTACACCAAACTTGCAAAACTTATCCCCGAATTACTCCTTTCACAGGATGCAAATCCGATGCATTTTATATTGTAAATTAGGTTAAAACTTAACTACTTCGGTTCCACTTACCAACTTGACTGAAATAATCCGTTTAATGGTCCATTTTTAGGAAATTATGGGTCAAAAATCGATATCCATGATGAAAATCTTGCAGCGGGCGTTTAAACTCTCGCTGCGCATGACGTCATTTAAATCTCATCCCTTCAAGTCTACGCCGAAGGCAAAATGATTATAACGGAAAAACTGCGCATGTCATTACGAACTCGTCGCTCGTGTACAGTTTTCCGTTATAATCATTCGGAGCTTCCTGGAGTTAACATTACGGTAGATAACTTCTCAACGGCATGTTAGGCATATGCTTTTAAAAGTAAATCGGAATAAAAATTTAACTGTGTCACATCACATCACGAAAACAGGCATACACGTAAAAAGACTGATTTTGCATTGCCAATTGGATACTTACTTTACGATAATAGCGATAACTTCAGTGTATGAGCTTTGTTTGTTTCCATTGTCGAGAGGTGTTGATGCTCTGTCCAGTTTCTATTCAGACGTAAGAGTATAAGACCTTTATCAATCTTTGTATTTCAGCTTGTAATTTTATGATTTAGAAATCCTTTTAAAATGTTCATTGTTTTCATTATGTATCTGCATTAGGATATTCTCGATAGATGGGGAAGATGTTGTTTTGGTGTATCTTCCTCCGGATCGCTTCTATGCAATGGATGTAACCTGTCCCCATGCAGGTAGTCTAACAATCAAATTCATACTTTTTAACATCTATTGATATACATGTGCATGTTTATAGAGCATTAGTCCCATTTAGTTATGAGAACAATGATGTACAGTTAACTTTATGAAAGCCAAAGTTTCATGTGTCAAATAATCACTTAAGCCAAATAATCGCTTTTATAAGTCAATGAGGAGGCACAATAGCTCAGTGAGGAAGCGCGATAGCTCAGTCGGTAAAACAGTGATCTCGTAATACAGCAACCCGGGATCGAAATCAAGAGGATTCACTAGTGCCATTTGGTATGACATTTAATCCTCATTACCAGGTCCCTCGGAAAGGACCTAAAGCCGTCAGTCCTCTGGTTACTTGCCAACATTTCTTAGCAGTCATGTAAAATAACCACCACTACCACAAGATAATGAAAAGTTCCAATTTATTTTCATAGACTGACACGTTCAAGTCCTTTTTTTTTGTAAGTTTAATTATCACCTAAGTCAATCAAATTTGAAGAACAGTTTCAAAGACAAAACATTAAATTCACATTGCCCAAGTCGCACTACAAATGAAATTTATTCACACAACTGTTATTATTCACAATTGCATGTAGGTGGACCACTAGATATGGGAGATATTGAAGAGATTGGAGGCCATACTTGCCTTGTATGCCCATGGCATGACTATAACTTCAGATTGGACAATGGTGAATCTACCTCTGGTCTTCAGGTGAATTCAGTCTTTATCAAATCTTATTGGTTCAAAAATTGAATTTAGCATGAAACATCGATTGTGAATGCTCTCTTTTTGTGCATTTAATGCATGTAGCCGAGTCATTTAGTTTATTAGTTTACTGAATCTTGTGTATATAAATTAAGTTACCATTAGTATATTGGTAATCGTAATTACTTTACTCTGTGTTAAATAAATTTATTTTACACTGTTTGTTTGCTCAATTCAGTAAATTGTGATTTGATCCCCTTTTAGTACTGCTCAGTATTGTATTGAACAACAAAAAGTAAACCCAAGACAAGATTATATAGTGCAGAATCTATTTTGCATATATGTAGTTACTTGATGTGGTAACCTCTATTTATTTTCCTTTTGTTCAAGCTTTTTTGTAATACTTTGTGACAAACACTGAGCATTTGTTTTTAATTCCTTTTAGCAAGCTGTACATGCAGTAATAGTAGTGGATGAACTAGTTTACATAAATTGCAGAGCAGAGCTGATAACTTCAGCAGAAACCAGCAATTCTTTAAAGGATTCCCAACCTCCAGCCACAGACATTGGTAGTTCTATAAAGGATTCCCAACCTACGGCCACAGACATTGGTAGTTCTATGAAGGATTCCCAACCTCCAGCCATGCAAGGTTTGTACATTCAAAGGAGACAGTACTAAAAATAGGTTGGGGTGTTAGTTTACATAAAATTTCATTTCTATTGTTAAGAGAAGTAGGGTCTGGAACTGATTTCTGACTTACAGCTATGTGATCCAATGTTTGTATAGTCAATTCAATTCAATTAAATTCAAATGAGGTTTTATTCAAGACTTGTCAAAAAGTCCAAAGACTAAAAATGCAAGTTTAAATCAAACATACACTCATATAAAATAGCATTAAAAAACAGAGAGGACACTTCTAGAGTGATATTCAACCTTCAAAATCAAGACTTTAGGATTTTGCATTTTTAGAATTATCATTCCATCGTTTATGGTATTTGTATTACTACCCATAGATACTATGTGCTCAGAGGCTCTACTGGTAGTTAATACTGTTTTATGTAGCACAAATTACAATTAAGTCTCTAAGCGCTTCCAAACTTGAACATTTGTTTATACTAATACCTCAATAAGAGTGCATGGTATATTTGACTCATATCCCTTATTAAAAATTGAAACTAAAAATATAAAGAAATATAAATGGAAATAAATATCAACTCACCATCTTCCATATTGTCACGATCAGTTTATTCTGTAAAATCCTCCGAAATCATACCATATTGATAGCTTATAAAACTGTGAACTCAATCATGGTATGTTGAGGACATGCTCTGATTGATGTCACACTATACCATGTTTTACATTGGACTACGTCACATGAGCCAACCCTGACCGATCCCTGCCAAGAATGGTTTGATGTCGGATATAGTAACTGTGTTGTTTATTAGACTAATGACTCATGGATGAAAGTTTGTATTGATTCAGGATGTATATCATTATTACATCCCTCACTTCTAGATGATGATGAGGCTGTTGAAGTAGGAGAAACACATGTTGACGGCGCTAGTTTGTGTGAGGTTGCAGTGAGAATTCTAAATGAATCTAGCGCTAAAGCAAAGGTGAGTGATTACTGTCACATACAAGACCTACATTAATTAATTCCATTCAAATTTTATTTTAGGGAACTTTGGAGAGTTAACTAAATTTGTTTTGACCCTCAAGAAGAGTGTACTGAGATGATTTTATTTTACATGCACGTGCATGTAAATTATAGTTTTAGCCAAATGATAAGCTTTTTAAATTCCCAGGCTAATGTGGGGAAGGTGATTTGATTGATGGGACCAATGAAGTGAAGCAACTTTTGGAGCCAGTGAAGTTACTGGAAGGCTACAGGCAACAACAAAAATGTTTGATGCAAGAGGTGTCAAGATGTGGTCTTACAGACAACCACCATTGGGACCGAGACATGCCTGTAGCTCAATGGCAAGCATGTTTAATATTTGAGAGTTTCTGCTATCTTGGCAAGCTATTAGCTGCTCAGGGAGGAGAAACAGCAGCAGTGACAGTAAGGCTCCAAAGTGAAAGGAAAAGTGTATAATACTTGTGTACACAACTGCATTATGTACAACATTGAGACCTGGGCAATGAA
The DNA here is from genome assembly GCA_035222895.1 of Strongylocentrotus droebachiensis. Lineage (NCBI taxonomy): Eukaryota > Metazoa > Echinodermata > Echinoidea > Camarodonta > Strongylocentrotidae > Strongylocentrotus > Strongylocentrotus droebachiensis. The sequence goes on from JAVYIG010006054.1 coordinate 110,110, forward strand.
ATCATCCTGTACTGCAGCATGTTGAACAGGCTGCAGTGAAGTTGTTTTGGAGGAATGAGCAAGACCTCTCTACATGATAGAAAGAAGAACAACAAATTTCACTCTATAGGATTGATAAATGTCTCACAGAAGATATGGATGGGTGGATTGAGATGATTTGGTCATGTGGTTAGAGGAAAAAAAGTAATTTGCTTCAGAAAGCAATAAATTACCAGGTCGCCAGCTCAGAACCTATGGCAGACATTACAAAACCTGGCAGGAGACATCAGAAGAAGATCTGAGAGCATGATGGATGCTGAAGACCGGAAGGCTTGGAGAAGGACCATTAGGGAAATGTAACGTCCAACCAAATAGAGTGGGAAAAAACAGGAAGCTTAACTGTAATGATGATGATGATGATGGTTATGATTCCACATAAGCTTTTCACCTTTTGTCAGTTTGAATTTTATTGTCTTCTTTTTTTAATATATTTTGTATAGAAAATATTTATTTATTTTATTTATTATTTATTTATTATTGTTTCAGCATTTTCAAGAAATATAACAGTATCATCATGGTGATTACAAAATTAGAATGCAACAATTATACTAATACAAATTTTTGTAGCAATATTCTGAGTGCAAAAGGTGGCGGCCAGGGAAGAAGAGAGCAAACTTAATCACTGTAACCGTAATGGTCCCTCTGCCCAACCAACTGATGCACTCTAGCATGTGTGGGGGCACATGCCTCTGGGCAACAGTGATGAACTTTACTTTTGTGCACCCTGAACCCCTTGCTGCTCCCTTATCTCCTTGCATGTGATTGCTCATACTTATTTTGTACTTGTCTCTTGCCATGCTGTATTGTAGTTATCCTTTTTTTAATGAATGGTCGAATAAATAATAATAATAATAATAACTCAGAAGACTAGTAAAACTATAGCGTATGGACAAATAAAGAGAGTAACAAATCAGGGATAAACAATGAGAAAATAAAGAAAGGAGAGGCACAAGCAAATGTAATGCCAAAATAGCAATTAAGTGCACATTATATATAACATATTAGAAAATATTACAATAGCTGTTCAAATGAAGGGTCGAAGCAATGACAAAAATCAGTATGAGAGAACATTACTGGTCTTGTTTCATATGGTAAGTTAGAATGAGCCACTGACTTATTAGACAACCATTGGCATAGTTCATTTATTTTTTAATCCTATAAAACCAACTGCTCTGGACAAGGCAGTTGTACTGATGAAGAAAAAAGGTAGGTAATGCTGCTGTCTTTGTTTTTTCCTTTTGTGTTAAATTCAGGTCATTTTCACAAGAGAGACACACCAGAGATGGAAAGGAGGAGACATAGTAGACATTGGATCCTGTAAACCACCCCCAATGCCATGTAGGGATAAGTCGCTTAATATTCTTCAGCCAGGCAAGATCAAAAGAGGCAAAGGGGGCACTTTGGTAGGTGCTAATTTAAAGGCAAATTCACTTCAATTCAAATCCTCCATACTGAGGTGTTTAATAATTGATCATGCAAAAATTACAATCAAATGAGAGAACCCCTAATTAGCTCCAAATAAGGCTATGTCAGTCTAGTTGCACACTGTTCCTGTGTGTACATTAAACTACAGAATCATAGTATAATCCAGCCAAAATACAGGAAGTGCTTCGGCCATTTTGGAACTAGTCAAACTGTTTATAAGAAAATTTATCCTTACTATTATTATTATTATTATTATTATTATTATAATTGTTAATGGTACTCCATTTTTCAGTTTTTTTATATCCCTTCTTAGATATTCCAATTAAATCAAGGCCCTTGGGAGATTAGCGGTATGAAGATGTATCTGACAGTATTGCCTTCTCAAAACATTTGGCCAGAATGATATCAAAACGGCACAAGTTTTAAGATCCCACTTGTAAACTAGGCTAGGGTATTCACCTTTTCAATGTTAATCTGGAATCTTGGATGTCCTCTTAATGGACTATTTGGGTAATTAATGCATTGAAATATTTGTTCTTTCTTTTTATCATATTGGCAAATATGTTTGTTTTAGCAGTTTCAACAATGTTTAAAGCAATTTTGTTATTAATCAGTGTTTTGAACTGATTAGTAGTGTGCTTGCTCAGACAAAGGTCCGAAAACTATTTTATGTAGAAATGACCACACATACGACCTGTTTGAGCTGCCGTTTTGAATTGGTGGATTTAGATTACAACAGTCAATCATTAAGCAATAACTACTATAAAAACCCTATGGTACCTCTTTATACCCAAACAATTGAATCACCCGCAGAATTTTATCTGAAGCCAATGGCAAATTTAATGCAGATCCTGAAAAATTAAACAGTGAGTATCATGGTTTTGAAGTCTGTTCTGCTGATTCCTACAGTTACAGTATCTGTGAATGCTTATAAGCGTCATTACATTTACTTGTAGTACCGGTAGTAGTAGTAGTAGTAGCTGTGCTATTCTGCCCTTACACTATACATTGTACTCTTGTAAGAAATTAAAAGTGTATCTTTAACAATTTTTTTTTCCCATTACAGAAAACCGTATGTTCAATATTTAATGCTTTGTAAAGTGTGGATGTACATGTACATGTAATATATATAAAGAGAGTAAGTTTAATGAGTCCTGTAAATAATAATTGAGAGGCGAGATTTGTAGGGAGCATATTGGAATATCTATTCTCCGGCCATGAACATCCAAACTTTACAAAACATGACATATTGACCATACGTTTTTTTCTATGAATTACGTTCTTCAAATGTTTGAAATAAACTTAACCTGGATAATATCAATATCTTCTTATTCTGTTTCAGGCAAGTAGGATAGCAGTGCTTCATTCACTAGCCAATATAGAGCAATGGGCCATAGACCTTGCGTGGGATATCATTGCTCGGTTTTCTGATGTGGTGCTTGGTGATGGCTCTAAGTTACCTCAGGAATTTTTCACTGATTTCATTCAAGTTGCTGATGATGAAGCAAAGGTATTAAGTTCTTTTTAAAATTTCTGTTTGTGTTAAGATCATTCAGGATGGATGCTGATAACATTGAATGCTGAATTAGATGGTAGGAATACAGTTTATTACATCTGTTTATCCAAACAAAATAAGAATTTTTTATATTTTTTATAGAAACATAATGTATTGAAATAATTTAATATTCAGTGGCAATGTTATCGTAAATGATTTATGTCACTTGTATATTTGGACCTCACATCCTTAATACAGTCACTGTAAAAGAGTCACCATGTTTTATTTACATTTGATTTGATTTGATTTGATTTCATGACATTTTGTTCATAGCCGTTTGGCCTAATACAAATAAAAGCTCCAGCCATAGTATATGAGCACATAAATATGATACCAGACATTGATACTTAAATTGGGATTATAGGACTATAAATAATTATTGATGTTCATTTTGGTTATTGGTTTTATTTTTTTTTTCTACAACTAAGGTAAGTAATTAACTCTCTGACAGGTGTTGTGGTCTAATGGATAAATCCCAGGTCGATTTTTGCACTCTCGCAAACAATGGCTCCTGTTCATCCAAGCGTAAACACATACTACACAAACATACTAAATGATCCAGGATAAATGCTCTTTCATAAGATGTATAATAATTTACTGTTTTTTTTTCTCCCAGGAAGCATTACATTTATGAAAGTTACTGTCCTATGGCGGACTAATGAATATTAATGAGTCAGAATTAATCAGGAGAGCTTAGGTATTTGTTTCTAGTTCATCGTGACTATGCCATGGACCAGTGATGGCCTGGTGGTAGAGTCGCTGCCCGGCAAGCAGTAGATGGCAGGTTCAAATCCCGCTGGTTCCAAGATTTTTTCTGACTTGTGTTTTTCAATACAGGTCGATCAATCGACCTCATTGATACAGATCGATCAATCGATCTTATTTACTGGGTGGAAGCCACAAATATATTTAATAATTGAAATTTCCCCCAGGAAGCATTACATTTATAAAAGTTACTGTCCTATGGCGGACTAATGAATATTAATGAGTCAGAATTAATCAGGAGAGCTTAGGTATTTGTTTCTAGTTCATCGTGACTGTGCCATGAACCAGTGATGGCCTGGTGGTAGAGTCGCTGCCCGGCAAGCAGTAGATGGCAGGTCCAAATCACGCTGGTTCCAAGATTTTTTCTGACTTGTGTTTTTTAATACAGGTCGATCAATCGACCTTATTGATACAGATCGATCAATCGATCTTATTTACTGGGTGGAAGCCACAAATATATTTAATAATTTACTGTTTATATATTATTTTTTTAAAAATAATTAGCAATTTTCTAGGTGTAAACTTTTTTGGGACTCACACTGCATAGGAACAGAATATCAGCAACATTTTGTTTAAATTTTTCATGAGGTTTTCTTTTTCATTATTCATCTTGCTACAGCATTCCAAAACATGTAGCTTTTACAACTCATTAATCCATTCCACATTTCAAAAAAGGATTACAAGCATTGCTTTGTCAAAAGATATATATTAAAACCGTATCAGCATTTAGGTAGTATGGCCCTAAGGCATGTACTTGATTTTATCCAACATTTCTCATAAACTTTCAATCATTTATGGTGGAATGAGAAATTCATTGATTTAAAAAAAGATCTTGATAAAAAAAATAATCATGAATTTGCATACAAAATTCACTTTAAAAAATGTACACAATAACCACTAAAAGTATTTATCAGGGTACGGGTAGTTCTATGTTATAATGGACTTACTGTAGCATGGTGACTTAATGCACTTCATTATATTTCCCTTCTTTATATTATGCAGCACTTTTCTCTCTTAGAAAGGCGACTTGAAAGCTTAGGAAGCAACTTTGGAGCACTGCCAGTTCATAATGGTAAGTATCTATAATCTGTCTGCTTCAACATTTACTCCAGGAACAGTTGCCCTGGGCTTCATAAAGGTTAAGGATGGGACCGCAATTGGGTTAGTTTGGCTGAAGTAGAAGATGTAAGGTGGCCTACCAAACAAGTTTATCTATAGAGTATTAATGGTCTGCTCAATGGAGTTGTCATGAAAGTACTATGTAATGTATTTGTCTGTTATAACATTGTTAGAGATGAAGTACTCAAGGTATGTCATGTGATCTACTGGCTTGCAATTAGTTCCCATCAATACTAATGTGTGGATGCCTGTAAATTCCATTTGATGGTTTCTGATGGAGCCCTAAAGTTTCCATAAGGCAAATAGTAGGCCAAAGGTACAAGCAACAAACTGCTTGATAGTAGTTTGAAGTAATGTTTTCCCTGTCAGAACTGCAATTATTCACAGTTCTTGAATCAGTTCTCTCTTGTCTAATTGTGAGCCAGAGTTCTTTTGAGGCTAAAATTAACTTGTTCATTTAGATTTCTCAATGTAGAACTTCTCAGTCATCCTCGCCCCCCTAGTCATCCTCCCCCCCTCCTTAGTATTATGATGGAGAAGACAGCACAGAACATTGATTAACTTTCATTCAGTACTTTCATTCTTTGATAAAATGTATTAATGCATACATTATGGACGTTGTTTGCATTTAATATGATTTCTTGTTTATTTCACAGGTTTGTGGCAGTCTGCTGAGGAAACAAATGACAGCTTGCTTGGGAGGCTAGCTGTTGTGCATATGGTCCATGAAGCTCGGTGAGTATATTTTTCAACTTCTGATGGCTCTTTTTAGAGCCTCAAGTATATATTGTTTGACGCTATGAAGGGATAATAAGTAAACTTTTTCAAAATGAGCAAGAAATAATGTATGAAACTCTGCTCTTAAGTATAAATTAAGTACAGTATAAACCTATTGTAAATATCACAGTGTAGCTAGTGGCCTCCCTGATGAATCTCAAAAGTGTGAATTTGTAATTCCCTCTCTTACATCAATCTTTATAACAGAATGTGATGTTCCCAAATAATAAGTCTAGCTCCTGGGCCAGATTACAGAACAAAATGACTTTTTAAAGGGATCGGGTAACTTTGTCTCAGATTCTGAAACAATATCCTGGATTTAGCTAATGCTGCAATGATTATTATAAACCTTTACATGAAGTGTAGATATTATTTCATACCAAAATGTTGGTATGTATTCTGGCTAATCATTGTAGGAATCTTAATTTGTTTGAATGGGATACCGTCCTGCCTTATTGCGAGGTCCCTGCTTTCTTAGGCTCAGGTGTACATGTATGTAAGGTTCGAGGACATCTTGCTTTTATTAAGCTTGCTATTTTGTACTATTCATTTACGTAAAGTCACATGGATTGAAAAAGAAGACTTTCGGTTTATAGTTATTTAGTCAATATTTTTCTTTTCCAAGATTAATGTGACCCACTTTAAGTCTTACTGTTGATGTGTTTTCACGGTTTTCTTGATCTTATCTTTGTTGAATAAATAATAATAATGATAAAAATAATAAACCTCTTAATATTTTTCCTTTTATATATAAATACAGCTTCTTGTTTATTTTAAATATTTGCCTGCTACCTAAGTTTGTTATAATTTTCTTATGATCTTCTCTCATTTTTTGAAATTCCTCGTAGTGGTTTGGATGTTCATCCCAAAACTCAGGAGCGATTTAGACGACAGAGTGATGCTGAGTCTGTTGAGGTCTTAGACACTATCTACAAGGATGAAATTACACATGTGGCTGCTGGTCTTAAATGGTTTACATATGTATGTAGACACAATTCTCCTCCTATTGATTGCATCCCAAAGTTCCATGAATTGGTTCGAGCTCATTTCAGGTAACTACTTTTGATGTTTAATAGTAACAACCATCATTGAATATTGTAAAATATATAATTTGAACCAAATTTATGACCCCATACCAAAACTTTGTATTAACCATAAAAATGCAACATGTACATACAAATGAGTAACATAGTAAACATAATACGGTAAAGGACACCCTTAGAAGCAAATTGCTTGTGGTGGGGCCTTAAAAAGAAAAAGAAACTACACATAAATTATACAGTTTAAAAACTTTAAAAGAACATGATACAAACACACATGCACGCTCACACATACATTCAAAATATCCTCCTCAGCTCAAACTTGTTTACATAAATCATTAAATAGTAACTGTGTACATCGTAATTTAAATCGAGATAGAGTTGTACTTTCCTTAATATCATTACTCAAATTATTCCATTCCTTAATGCCATTTAAATAGAAAGAATTTTGTGCATTTGTCGTACGAACTTTAAATAAATGTAAATCATTTTTCTGACGAGTAGAATACGAGTGAATATCACTATTAATAACAAAGTTTATATTAGGAATTTCTGGCAATAGGCGATTTTGAAATATAAACATAAATATGCGAGTATTAAATTGAATCAATTCAAAAATTGGGACTACATGTGTTTTAACAAAAAGTGGCCGTGATGGGGCTAAATAATCAGATTTAGTAATAATATGCACGGCTCGTTTCTGTAACAAATAAATCTTAGCCATATATGATGCATAAGTATTGAACTAAGAAAGCTTATTTAGGTTGAATATTTATGTAAAATGTCTTTGACTAAGCTTCCTAACAATTAACCAATTACCCACAAAAGTATCAAATTCTATTGAAATTCTAATGTTTTTGTTGTTATGAAGCGTTGTTTATATTTTTCTTAAATTTTAGAATTTTGGGCTTTCATGCGGATAAGTATAGAAATACAGTGGTACTGTTTAAACTTTAATTGAGATCTTAGAGAACAATTTGAAACAACAATGAATTGGGAAATGAGAATTGATTTACATAGAAAAACTTTATTTTTCTCCCAAATCTTGTTGAAATGAGGTACACCAACATCATGTAACTCGCAACCGTAATCCTGATTTTCATTAACTGGCTGTCGAAAGAAAAGGGTCTTAAAAGCATGCTGCATAATTTTCACATAAGAGGGTTGGGCCTTTAATGCCTGCCAGTCTTGTATTGTTTCAACCACTGAAGCTATTAACAAGCTGGATGAATTTGCTTGCATTTTACACTTGTCTCCAAACCAGAAAAAAATAGGATCAAAATCCTCTTTGAATTGGTGTACACAAATGAAATGAAATTTTCCTTCTTTAATTAGGGGCCATCTGAAGCCTCCATTCAATGAAGTTGGCCGAGAAACTGCTGGCATGTCTAAAGAGGTGAGGTCACAATATTCTTGATTCATTAAATAAACTCCAAGATTCCAGCAGACATTACCTTTATGCCTCTAATTTTTGCAATTCTCGCCTCTCGGGATTGAGGTACGCTTTTCTTTAGCTAGGATCTTACCGGGGTTGCATTTTACACAATTTGACAAAATGGGTCGTCACATCTAGAGGTGTTGTAGGGGTGTTGTGGTCTAGTGGATAAGTCTCCAGACTGCGAACCACAAGGTATGGTGTTTGAATCCCTACCGCAGCACTAACGTCCTTGAGCAAGACACTCATCCACATTCACTCAAGTGTAGTTAAGTGGGTACCTGGTAGGACTTCTTTCATGAGTGCACTTATCCAGTGCTACTGTTGTTAGAGCTAAAGCAGGAGTAATAATATTCAATGTCCTTTAGAAGTGCATAGAGATATTATATCATGGTATATTATAATTATCTCCTGAATTTAAAGGAAAGTGAAAACTGAAATTGAAGCAATAATAATGTAGTCTAATACTGTAGGAATAATTGGAGAATATTTATCAATCATAACACAGAAAAATAATGGGAAGGTCTCATGTGTGGCATGTTACTTGCATTACTCTCATTTTTTTTTTATCGGTAATATGTGTGCAAGTGTCCTTTTTTATAGTTGACATTGATTAAATTGATTTGCTCAAGTGGCAACTGATTAATTTATCAATCAATCATTACATCTCTTTATCTGTTGTTAGAGTGCCATAACCTTGTAATACTTTGATTATGATTTTTTGTTTTGTTCTATTTCTTTATAGTGGTATTTGCCGCTGGTGAAGTCATAACCTATTATCAAATCATTGGAGCAGAGTTCATCATGTGTATTTACGGTGTAAAGGAAACATTTTGGACATGACCGTAAACACTAAAATTTGAGGTTGAATTGCCATCAATACTCTGATTTTATAGTTTTCTTATGTCTAGTCACATTTACTTCAGGCTTTAATGCTATATCACTTTACCACTTTGGTCATTTTCACATTGACATTAATATAAAAGTTTACCTGTATGCTTATTTTGTGTTGTGCAATCTATTTAAGAATATACATACATACATACATATTGGTATTTATATAGCGCCTTTACAAGAACATGCTCAAGGCGCTTTACATTTTAAAATAAAAACAGAATACCGTAATTAACGTTGTATAAACAGCCCTCGTGTATTAACCGCACCCCTCTTTTTCGCCCTAATTTTTTTTGTAAGATCATTACCGGTAATGTAAATTAAAAAACAGTAGGGGACCTAGGATAGAACCTTGTGGTACACCATGTAATAGAAGAAAAGTTGGAGGAATTATTATTATAAACTACATATTGAGATCTAAATCTATCAGAAAGATTACTTTCAAACCAAGATGACAGACAAATTTGAGTGTTGTTCTAGTTACCGAGTGGTGAGTCAACACAGCGATTACCAAGCTGGGAGACATTGCCAGGCATAGCGCCAGGTGGAGGGGAATAAATTGAAACTTTAAAAAAAAAAAACACACCCCCGACTTTGAATTTTTTTCGGCGGCAAAAAGGTGCGGTTTATACACCGTTAATTACGGTAGTTATATACTCTCCAAGTGCATTACACTCTAAAAAATAACAATTACAAAGAAAACAAATGAGTTTTTAAATTTCTCTTAAATGATGCGACAGAGGTGGAGGAACGAATGCTTAAAGGGAGACTATTCCAAATAGTGGGACCAGAACAAATTATATTTTGTTGACCCTTCTTCGAATTGATGCAGGGGATTTGCAGAAGAAGGATTATATAATACATGCTACTTTTTACTTTTAAAGGCAACATTTTTAAACAATGTTATTTGGCATCCAATTGCTCTGTTTTTTCCTTCTCATACACATATATTGTATGCCTCCAGATCTAGTGGTGATGGTCTGTGATAATGTAACAAGTATTGCTAAGTATATGACCGATGTTTACCTATTCCTTAGAATAAATTCCTTCTTTAATCCTATTATGTTATCCAATATACACATGACTATGTTATAACTTTCGAGGGCTCCATCCTATTTCTCCCTCTATTTAACTGAGTATTCGTATTATTCTCTTCGTCTGTATAAATATTTAACAAAAAAATGGAACATGCCAAATGTTATAATGTATTATACAACATGTGAAATATGAAAATAAACTGGAACTGAAACTGAACTGTCCATCTTTTCTTCATTTTATTATTGTAATCACTTTTGAACTGATGACTTTTTTTGATGGACAAGAAGAAGGATGTGACCCAACATGTGCGTCAATTACCCTTTTTCCAGGCATTACTATTAAAGTGACTCGGTAACATTGTTGAAGGTTGATGAAAAAAATTGCTTAATTTTTGTATAAAATGTTACTTACTATATTCCTTCAACTATACTAACCCTCTGACATGCAAAAAATCCTGAACAAATTCTCAAACCACAAAGATATCTATGGTTTTCTTTGAAGGCGTCGATGTGAGGCACCCTCTAACAGTGATTAACAGTAAATTCTCCCAACCATTTTAGAATTTTCCCAACGGTTTTTCCATGAGAAAAATGCATAAAACGGGCTATAAAAATCTGTCAACACTTAACTGTCTGGAATGGAATGTAGAGCCATTTTATTGCTTTGTGACGATTTACATTCACCTAAAATGTAATTAAATTGTCCTTGTCTTGATGCTGAACAGGCTTTGACAAGTAGCAGAATAGAAGTAGAATAATATAGTTGGGAGAATTAAGGAATCGATCAGATCAGTTTTTCCCAATTTGTACCATGAATAATGATCCGTTTTCACTCAATTTTTGTAAGATTATCTTTAATTGTACATCTAGCATTGAAGTCACTACCTTAGCACCACTATCTCTCATCTGAACAATGTTACAACGTCCCTTTAAAGTCAAAGATATTGAATCAGTAGTATAGGGTTATAAAGTGCTGGGTTCAAGGTGAAATTTACTGCTGAGCAATTGTTTCCAGATCATGTGTTATAGAACTCTTCAAAAGCTTAAATGTCATTGGTCTAATGGTCATATTTGAGGAATATATATGGCACACTGTATGAAAACACAATAGTTTACTGATTCATGGTGAGTGTTAGGATTTGGTATAGAAACACCTTGCGCTAGTGGCAAAATTGCCACCTACTCTTGTTGAATTTATTTTTACAAAATATGTGCTAGATCTTGAAGGTATCTGTCTATCCAAACTATGTAATTGCAGATCATTTCATGAGATGTTAAGAAGGTGACAAATGGCAAGGGGGACCCTTGCCATTTGTGTCGTCCTTAACATCTCATGAAATGATCTCTTTTCATCTCTAGAAGGAGTGTATGATCTCTGTCTATCCAAATTGTGTAATTGCAGATCATTTCATGATATGTTAGGAACGGGGTAAGGGGGACCCTGTCATTTGTGTCGTCCTTAACATCTCATGAAATGATCTCTTTTCATCTCTAAAAGTTATGAACTCTGTGTATCCAAACTATGTAATTGCAGATCATTTAATGAGATGTTAAGAACAGGACAAATGGCAAGGGGTCGCTTGCCATTTGTGTCGTCTTTAACATCTCATGAAATGATCTCTTTTCATCCCTAGAAGGAGTGTAGGATGTCTGTCTATCCAAAGTATGTAATTGAAGATCATTTCATGAGATGTTAAGAACGGGACAAGTGGCAAGGGGGGGGGGACGCTTGCCATTTGTGTCGTCCTTAACATCTCATGAAATGATCTCTTTTCATCCCCAGAAGGAGTAGGATCTCTGTCTATCCAAAGTATGTAATTGCAGATCATTTCATGAGATGTTAGGAACGGGGCAAGGGGGACCCTGTCATTTGTGTCGTCCTTAACATCTCATGAAATGATCTCTTTTCATCTCTAAAAGTTATGAACTCTGTCTATCCAAACTATGTAATTGCAGATCATTTTCTGAGATGTTAAGAACAGGACAAATGGCAAGGGGGACGTTTGCCATTTGTGTCGTCCTTAACATCTCATGAAATGATCTCTTTTCATCCCTAGAAGGAGTCTAGGATCTCTGTCTATCCAAAGTATGTAATTGCAGATCAATTCATGAGATGTTAAGAACGGGAGAAATGGCAAGGGGGGACCCTTACCATTTGTGTCGTCCTTAACATCTCATGAAATGATCTCGTTTCATCCCTGGAAGGAGTGTAGGATCTCTGTCTATCCAAAGTATGTAATTGCAGATCATTTCATGAGATGTTAAGAACGGGAGAAATGGCAAGGGGGGACCCTTGCCATTTGTGTCGTCCTTAACATCTCATGAAATGATCTCTTTTCATCTCTAGAAAGAGTGTATGATCTCTGTCTATCCAAATTGTGTAATTGCAGATCATTTCATGATATGTTAGGAACGGGGCAAGGGGGACCCTGTCATTTGTGTCGTCCTTAACATCTCATGAAATGATCTCTTTTCATCTCTAAAAGTTATGAAGTCTGTCTATCCAAACTATGTAATTGCAGATCATTTTATGAGATGTTAAGAACAGGACAAATGGCAAGGGGGACGCTTGCCATTTGTGTCGTCCTTAACATCTCATGAAATGATCTCTTTTCATCCCTAGAAGGAGTGTAGGATGTCTGTCTATCCAAAGTATGTAATTGCAGATCATTTCATGAGATGTTAAGAACGGGACAAGTGGCAAGGGGGGGGGGGGGACGCTTGCCATTTGTGTCGTCCTTAACATCTCATGAAATGATCTCTTTTCATCCCCAGAAGGATTGTAGGATCTCTGTCTATCCAAAGTATGTAATTGCAGATCATTTCATGATATGTTAGGAACGGGGCAAGGGGGACCCTGTCATTTGTGTCGTCCTTAACATCTCATGAAATGATCTCTTTTCATCCCTAGAAGGATTGTAGGATCTCTGCCTATCCAAAGTATGTAATTGCAGATCATTTCATGAGATGTTAAGAACAGGACAAGTGGCAAGGGGGGGGGGGACGCTTGCCATTTGTGTCGTCCTTAACATCTCATGAAATGATCTCTTTTCATCCCCAGAAGGATTGTAGGATCTCTGTCTATCCAAAGTGTGTAATTGCAGATCATTTCATGAGATGTTAAGCAGGCGCGGATCCAGGATTTCTTAGGGGGGGGGGGGGGGCCCAAATTTGAAATTATGCAAGCCAAATATTGGTACGTAATGGTGACCAACAGTGACGTAATGCGGGGGGGGGGGGGTCGGTGCAGGGAGGGGCGAGTTTCCCCCTTCCTCCTCCGCGAACGCGGAAGTTTTGACGTTTCATTAAATTATTAGAGAAAAAAGACGATTCGTTGTACCCTTCTCAAAAATAATTCTCGGCTGAATTTAGTTTTTCCCCTTCCGCGGAAGCGCGGAAAATTTTACGATTTATTAAATCATTACAATTCTTTGGAGAGCTCTCGACTCTTAATCCTCGTCTGAATTCAGGTTCCCCCCCCCCCTCTCGCGCGAAGCGCGGAAGCTTTTACGTTTCATTAAATCATAAGAGAAAGAACACGATTCGGTGTACCGTTCTCGACTCTTAATCCTCGTCTGAATTCAGTCCCCCCCCCCCTCCCGCGCGAAGCGCGGAAGCTTTTACGTTTCATTAAATCATTCGAAAGAAGACGACTCGTTGTACAGTTCTCGACTCTTAATCCTCGTCCGAATTCAGGTTCTCCCCCCCTTCCCGCGCGAAGCGCGGAAGCTTTTACGTTTCAATAAATCATTCGAAAGAAGACGATTCGTTGTACAGTTCTCGAATCTTAATCCTCGTCCGAATTCAGGTCCCCCCCTTCCCGCGCGAAGCGCTAAAGCTTTTAAGTTTCATAATGTTATGAGAGAAAGAAGACGATTGGCTGTACAGTTCTCGACTCTTAATCCTCGTCTGAATTCAGGTTCCCCCCTGCCGCGCGAAGCGCGGAAGTTTTGACGTTTCATTAAATTATTAGAGAAAGAAGACGATTCGTTGTACCGTTTTCGACACTAATCCTCGTCTGAAATCAGTTTTCCCCCTTCCGCACGAAGCGTGGAAGCTTTTACGATTCATTAAATCATTAGAGAAAGAAGACGATTCGTTATACCGTTCTCGAAAATAATCTTAGTCGGAATTTAGTTTCCCCTACATCCCGCGCGAAGCGCGGAAGGTAACTTAAAGATTCGTATTACCGTTCTCGCCTCTGAATCCTCGTCTGAATTCAGGTTCCCCCCCCCCCTCCCGCGCTTCGCGCGGAAGCTTTGACGTTTCACAAGAAAATTTTACGATTTATTAAATTATTACGATTCTTTGGAGAGCTCTCGACTCTTAATCCTCGTCTGAATTCAGGTTCCCCCCCCTTCTCGCGCGAAGCGCGGAAGCTTTTACGTTTCATTAAATCATTAGAGAAAGAACACGATTCGGTGTACCGTTCTCGACTCCTAATCCTCGTCTGAATTCAGTCCCCCCCCCCCCCCCCCTCCCGCGCGAAGCGCGGAAGCTTTTACGTTTCATTAAATCATTCGAAAGAAGACGATTCGTTGTACAGTTCTCGACTCTTAATCCTCGTCTGAATTCAGGTTTCCCCCCCCCTTCCCGCGCGAAGCGCGGAAGCTTTAAGTTTCATAAGATTATGAGAGAAAGAAGACGATTGGCTGTACAGTTCTCGACTCTTAATCCTCATCTAAATTCAGTTCCCCCCTCCCTCGCTAAGCACGGAAGCTTTTACGTTTCAATAAATCATTCGAAAGAAGACGATTCGTTGTACAGTTCTCGACTCTTAATCCTCGTCCGAATTCAGGTCCCCCCCCCTTCCCGCGCGAAGCGCTAAAGCTTTTAAGTTTCATAAGATTATGAGAGAAAGAAGACGATTGGCTGTACAGTTCTCGACTCTTAATCCTCATCTAAATTCAGTTCCCCCCTCCCTCGCTAAGCACGGAAGCTTTTACGTTTCAATAAATCATTC
>JAVYIG010006055.1:0-37500 GCA_035222895.1 Strongylocentrotus droebachiensis
CGATATCGGGCTGGTTGACACTTCGCAAAATCGTGCCAGCGCCCGCTATGTGTGAACGCGATCGCTTGCATGAGTGTTTTGTCTGCGATGGTAGCGTCTACGATTTCACGCATGGTAACCGCAGACGGTGTTGATGTCTCCGCGACAAAACTCACATATTTCTCTGCCATATCCTGCAAGCGTTGGTCAGCAGGGGAAGTAATTGACCGTGGGTGGCGCGACATATAATCCGCGGGATTGTCGTGACCTGGGCGATACTTGATATTCATCTTGTATGGCTGTAAGCGCAATCCCCATCTTTCGAGGCGAAGAGGAGGCTTTGGCTTATCCCACACGTGAAGCAAAGGCTTATGATCTGTAACAACGGTAAACTGCGGTGCTCCGCGGACATACAAATCAAAATGCTCACAAGCCCATACGATGGCGAGAGCTTCGCGTTCCGTCTGACTATAGCGAGATTCAGCATGGCTCAAGGCACGGCTTGCGAATGCTACGGGCTTGTCATGCTGAGAAAGAATTGCCCCCGAGACCAACTGGGCTAGCGTCAGTGATGATCTCGATGTCTGCTGTAGGGTCGTAGTAGGCCATAACAGTAGAAGCCATAAGCTCTGACTTCAGCGAGTTGAATGCTTCTTGCTGTTCATCATGCCACACCCATTCTGCATCTTTCACTGTCAGACGTCGGAGTGGCTCGCTCAGCGAAGCGTAGTCTTTGATGAAGCGTGCACTGTAGTTCAGCATGCCGAGTAAACTACGCACTTCTGCAGAGTTGGAAGGGGGAGCAGCTTCCTTCACAGCTGCAACTTTCTTCGGATCTGGCGAAACCCCTTGGTCCGAGAAGATCAAACCAAAGAATTCTATGCGGCGTACTCCAAATTCACATTTGTTCCAGTTGACAGTTAGACCACTCTGCTGAAGCTTTGTCAGTACTTCATGGACTGCACGATCATGATCAGCTTGAGCGTTGCTACCGCTGCCAAAGCAGATGATGTCATCGCTAATGTTCTTTGCACCTTTGATGTCACGTATTACATCGCGAATTGCTTCCTGGAAAATCTCGCTTGCAGACGATATTCCAAAGTTAAGGCGCTTGTAGCGATATAGACCACGATGTGTTGCGAATGTTGTGATATAGCGAGACTCTGGAGCTAATTCTAGCTGGTGATAACCGGCTCGAAGGTCAATCTTGCTGAAGACCTTTGCACCGTTGAAGTCACTTAGCAACTCATTGACAGTTGGCATGGAATGCCTCTCACGCTGAATTGCTTTGTTGGGCTTTCGCATGTCGACACATAGGCGAATAGAGCCATCTTTCTTCGGAGGCGTAACAATTGGAGAAACCCATGGCGTAGGCTCTCCTATGACACTCTCTATAACGTCTTCTTCGAGTAGTTTGTCGAGTTCTGCTGCGACTTTCTCTCGAAGGTGAAAGGGCGTGCGGCGATTAGTGATGGCCGCCGGCGGGACATCTTGTCAACATGCAGGAGGAACTGCCTGTCCTTGAGTTTGCCAATGCCCTTAGAGAGCATAGGGAAACGACCTTTGTAATCTGTCACGGTACATGCAAGTTGTACAAATCCTAAGGCCTGGGAGGCGTCGCAGCTGAGAAGACATCCATATCTGCCAGCAACGACGTTGAAGACGAAGCTATATGTGTTGCCATCCCTCTCTACCGATAAGTTGCATTTCCCAAGGAGTGGGAGGGCCTTTGCGGAGCCATACGGAACGAGACGCGATCCAGGTCGTGGCTGGAGTACGGGCTTACCTAGCAGCTCATAAGCAGTCTCGTCAATGATATTAACAGTAGTACCAGTGTCGACCAAAAAGGGAATGGGTACATGCTCAACCATCAATGTCACCTGTGGTGTTACCGCTGAAACCGTGTCCTCCTGGAGAGCATAGCAATATTCGTCGGAAGAGGAGTCTGCAGGGGGTTGAGACACAGGTGAGTTGCGGTCACTGTCTGCAGGAGCAGTGCTGACCGACTTGACGTGTTGGCTTTGCTGTGATCTCGCTTTTGTCTGGCATACACGCTCAAAATGGTCTTTCTTGTGGCAAAAGTTGCATGTTTTGCCTCGAGCAGGACAGTCCGCACCGTGGGGAAGCTGACCACCACAGTACTTACAGATGCCTGATGATCTGCGCTTCGAAGAATGCTGTTGTGACGGAAACCGGGGCTTTTGTGACTGAAACCGGGGCTTAGCGGTCTGGACAGCCTTAACGATTGCAGGGCCGTCCTCCATTAATTTGGCCTGCGCATCTGATTGTTCGAGAAGTCTACCCATGGCCAAAATGTCACTTAGGCTCTTGTCCTGTTCACGGAGCGCCCGTCTGCGAAAACGTAAAGAAGAACAGTGCTGTATGAACTGGCTGAGAATTTCACTGTTGGCATCATGAAATTTACACGTTTGGGCAAGTGCTCTCAGCTCGGTGACGTAAGCCTCTAAGCTCTGTCCAGGCTTTTGTTTACAAGAGCGAAAAACATACATCTCCATCTGAATATTGCGTTTGGGGGCAAAGTATGTTGTCAAAACACGTACAGTCCCCGCGTAGGAACAGTCTGGGCCGACTGAAGACGTGGTAGATGAGGTGGAGGAGGTGTCAGCAGGCCTAGCTTGACTTGAAGACTCAGCACAAAAAATGTCATGTACCTGCTCCCCAGCATAGTGCAGGAGAAGGGCTCTCTGACGCTTGTCGTCCGTGATATTTAGAGCAACGAATAAGTTCTCAAGGCGGGCCAGCCACTTCGTCCAACGTGTAGCAACATCAGGACGATCTAATTCAGCGTCAAATGCTGGAAACATTGGTAGGCTACCACTTTCCATGATGACGAGAAACCAGTGCACTGGCGAACGATCAACGGCCTAGCTGAGGCGTCGCACAACTATGACACAGGCATACTTTACAGTCACATCAGGCACAGCTAGCTAGGCAGCTACATGTAGCACAAAATCACTGATCGAAAAGTTAACAGTTAGCAAGTTAGGTTTCTCAATCAATAAAGAACAATACCTGTTCATCCTCGTCGCCAAATGTCGTATCTCATACGTCCATAAATACGAAAGTAATATAGCTAGATGGAAACGCCATTATGCTGGTTATGCTCGTTGTTAAGCTTACTTTATTCTGCCGGAGAGGGCAGTATTTCACTGACAAGTTTCTGATTGATATACATAGCAAATATCACATTACTACAAATGGGATCAGGCATAATGAGCAAAAAATCATGAGGGGCTGATCCAGTCATTTTGAAATATATGTAATGCGAAAAGGAAAGCAAAACATTCCAAGTAGGCCTCAATCTTTTGAATTCGGGGGGGGGGGGATGTAGAGATCGTTGGAAATAGTATTCGAGTAATTTGTTGGGGAGGGGTATACCGCCCTAAAAATGTACCAGCATTAGAAAAGTTTCGATATTGGCCTTGTAAAAATTGTTCTTTTGATATATCTTTCCATAATTCTGAGAGCTGAAATGCAAAGGGGCGGAACAATGTTTGTATTAAAACGGTTAATCTCATGTAACCTCTTGTGGGGTTATTTGTTAGCCCTGTAGACCATTTTGGAATTACACGGTTTTCAAATAAGCCCGAATACATACATATATATTTACACAAAAGTCATGGAGAAATCGCACTATGTGCATTTCAGAATAATCACTGCGAACAGGGTGGCCTTTTAAGTTCACATTTCATAAGCCTACGATTGGTGCCCCCTAGGTCCCCCGCAGTACCCCCACACCAAAAAGCCATAATTGGTTGTTATCGTTCTCCTCGTTCTTCTCGTTCTGCTTTTTCCTGTTTTCCTTCTTCTTCGTATTATGATGATGATTTTTGTTTTATGATGATCATTATAATCATCATTATTATTATTCAATGATTTCTATAAATATTGTGTCTTAACAGAAGCACCATCACTTATGACTGACTTCACGACATGTCTACGATCATACCGGCCGAAATGACGCAAGTCACCGCCACGGCCGGTGAGCATATCATATCATATCACTTCCAGTTTAAACACCTTTACGGCGTCTTTTGGAGGAAACCTACCAAGAACAAGATATTATTCCCGTTGCACATGAGGTTTTCATTTTTACTGACGTAGGACTGTGCTATTTTTAATCAAATCCATGATGGCTATTATTGTATAATTCATTAATTCAATGCAATCCTCATTTCAAAATTATTATATATACGGTGTCACCCTCATATGACGCACACAGGTCGTTAAAGGTACTATGTTCCATTTGCAGGTCAAAAAATAAGAAGGTTAAATTCCGACTGCATTTGAAAGATGATACCAATTCAAAACTTCCTTTAAAAAGGTGTGCTTGAAAATGTCTTCAAGTGGGAAAATAACGACTATTAGTATTAGTTGTCGTATCGACTTAGGAGCTATAGAGCCAGTAAGTAATAGTCTGATTTTCAGACCATTGTACCGAATGGTCGAACATTTTATGCTGCGCAAAGATTCAATCAGTTTAATTTGGCCATTACAAGAAGTGGGTTATTGATGTAGACAAATGCTCATGTACCCTTTACAGCTCATTATATGTATGTTTAATTACCAAAGAAGAAAAAAAGCCAGTCAGTCACTCAATATTGTCTTACAGTGAAGTCTAGCAAGTAAAGGGGTTTCCTTGCATAATTTGAATATAAGGACACTGCTAACGTTTAAATTTCACAGATAGGACATACATGACATATTCATAATTCTTGCAAAGTTCTACAGAATTTGATGTTGGCTGCAAAAGGGACGTAGTATCTTTAACGCAGTCATACGTCAAGCGAATTACACCTCCCACTCAACTTCCGGCGTTATAAGCACTTTATGCTCCTTGCACACGAATCGTCTTTCTGCTTACGCATGGCTGCATCAGTGATTTGTGCGATGTTTGACGCACCATGGGAGATTGACATTCAGGAATTGTCAACAAAATGAATAAAATATGAACAGTAAAAGGGGCCTTTGGAATTGCTGACTCACACTCTGTAGTCCTTACCTTTTGTTGCACTATATAGCAGGAATGTTTTATCTTAATATTTATATTGTAGATATAAGGCCATTTTAGTCAAAATGTTTTTTTCTTCTCTCAATGAGATATCATGTTTAATAATTCAGGATCAAAAGCGACTTGATGCAAAGTAAACATTTTGTTTAACCGCTTAATCCCCATTTTGGTATGATCACTCCTCTTGTTACTTGTCAACTTTACATTTTCTATATTAAGTTTTCTATAGCTTTAAGGCCGGCTCACACTATGACGGATAGGAGGTACCGCAAGCTACGTTAAGCTGCGAATTGCAACTTGAATTTCCCGCCAATCATCGTGCGTTGCCTTCAATTGTCGCTGACAAATCCGCTAGCGACCGCAGACGGCCGAAATTATCAGTCGCGTTCGTCGGAAAATTGTCAGCATGTTGACAATTTTGTATTGGCAAATAAATTCGTTGTGATTCCGTTCAGATTTCGTGGGAGACCGCAACCCTCATTTCCTTTACGTTTCCATGCCGTACGATTCCGTCTCTAGTCGTTTTTAGGTCGTAAAATCTCGTTACATATCGAACCCTGACGACACATTGCGGCAAGTAAAAAAATTGTAACGACCTTGGTGCGACAATGGATTGCGAATTTCGGCCGGAGGGTGACGGGTGATGACTGTTGATGGCGGGTCGTTTGCGAGTACCTGCGGCACTGCAACAATGGTCTGCGATGGATTACGATTTTGCAACGGTGGTCCACGATTTCAAACTGAGATGGTAAAATCCAAAGTAAAAATGTAAAAGTTAGTAGATTATTCTCAAGCAAAGCACAGCGTATGTCTGAGTGGATGACCAGAACGCTGTGAAGAGTGGGACCGCCAAACTCGACTATGTATACGACCCGCACACACACACACACACACTTTGATGTTGGCCGCTGAGTCATGTCATCGTCCCCGCAACCCACCGTCAGCCGCCCTTCCTTGCCGCCAGCTAATCCACTGCCAGCCGTCTGACCTCGTTCTTTGTTGCCGGGGGCCGGCGAGATATTAGGGACTTTTAGATTCGCACGAAGACAATAGGTCTATGCTACGATCGACGTCCTTTTAAAGCACTGCCTTGAATGGAAGTACCACGTATGAGTCCACGCAAATCTAAAAGTCCCTATTGTCAATATCGTTTCGCCGCCCAGACAACGTCCGATTTTGGTCGCTAGACTCCGTTCCATGCCGCAGATATTCGTCCCTCGCCGTTGTGTTGTTTCTAAAGGTCGTTCCCATCCGTCAGCGAATCTTGGTTTTCCCCTTTTGCCGTAGCTTTGCCGCCAATATGTTGTGATTTTTACGTCCGTCACCTTTTTTGGGGTCTTTGCCGCTACTATGTGAGCCGGCCTTTACACTGTTTTTTTAGTATGACACCTACCCTATACTACGTCGAACACTGATATTAGATTCTTGTCTAGGTCTTTCATCCACCACGAAGGGTGCTCAAAGATCTCTGATATTACCTAAGATATTATTTCTATTCGCTAGGCTATCGATTTCGGATCACACTACATTCAAGAAGGTCGATCCTTAAAGAACCAGCCAGGTGCCCATTTATTACACCTTGTAGAATATTTGGCCAATTTAACAAGCAAAACACGTATATCTCCCTGTGCCGGAAGTAAACCTTGTCCAAGGATGTAAGTACCAAGCAATGATCGAATCCGGGACCTTTTCCTATGAGAGGCCGGTTCTCTGAAATTCAATTCTCTCAATAACGACACCGTTGTATTTCTCATCAGTTCCTAGCCTCCCACGTGACTGTGCAGAGATTCAGACTGATGGCATATCCCATCTCAGTGGAGTGTATTCCATCTATCCCGATGGAGCTGGAGATGACCCTCTCTTCGTTTACTGTGATATGGAAACGGACGGTGGCCGCTGGACGGTGAGAAATGATGATAACTACAATTTTCATCTCTATCAACCCTATCCACTTGGAACATGATCGCAAAGATTTTCAAGAAACACGGTTGCAGCTATCTTCGACAAATGAACCTTGTGTTGTGCCTCACTTATTGAAATTTGCAAACATTACAATGAAGTATTACGTAATCCAAAAATATCTTCTATGGGACATAGGGTTTTAAAATTGTCCTTTAGTTGATTTTCAGATAAATGGATCGTGTTATAAGAATCAACTCAGGGGCGATATACCCTATATCTCATGTTATTCATGCACATTTTCCACTCTCCATCCAGGTGTAAATGGGGTACCTGGTAATTGTTGGTGTAAATTAAACATGATAGTTATGCATCTCATTTCAGCTGCCATGCACCATGGCTGTTATTATGTTCTGAATTAATTCTCAATAAACACACACACACACATACTCTCTCTCTCTCTCTCCCTTTTCCTCTCTCTTTCTCCCTCTCTTTCATCTCTCTCTCTCTCCCTTTCTCTGTTTGTCCGTCTGCCTCTTTCTTTCTTTCGGTCTCTTTCATCTCTCTCTCTCTCTCTCTTTCTCTCTCTCTCTCTCTCTCTCTCCCCTCTCCCTCTCCCCTTCTCTCTCTGTCTGTGTAGGTCTTCCAGCGTAGACAGGATGGTTCTGTTAACTTCTTTCTGTCGTGGTCCGAGTACAAACACGGTTTTGGAAACGTTTCCTCCGAGCACTGGCTCGGTAACGACAACATCCACCGTCTTTCCCGTCAGAAGACCTACGAGCTCCGGATCGATCTCGAAGACTTCGAAGGACAAACGCGCTATGCCACCTACAGCAATTTCAGTATTGAAGACGAGGCCGCAAAGTACATCCTGGCCCTTGGCAACTACTCCGGAGACGCAGGTATGTAGGACCTAATAGGGGGATCCCATGCAATGTGTCCTGTACACGATATTTATTATTTTATTTCATCCAAATATGGTTCCTCGTGGTATCACTACATTATGAAATAATCAAATCAATAAAGGTTTTGTTTTTGTACATGAAAGAAATAGAGGAAGGAAGAGAGAGGGAGGTGGGGTTGCCGTATTGGACACATTTCAATGTACGGAATTTCCCAGTAGGTACGGTAATATGGAACTACACCGGAACACGTAATACGGTAATATGGTACTAATAGGCTAACATGGTAATACAGTAAAACGTGATTTTCTGTAATACCGTCATTCAGTCATATGGTTCATTGTAATACGGTAAAAGGCCCTACGGTAAAAACGATCATACAGTTATAGGGTAATAAGGTAAAACGGTTATACGTTAACCCTAAAACGACTGGGGGATGATTTACCCCCTCTTCTATTTTCGTGATTACTTCGTAATGCTTAAAGGTAATACACTGTTTTGGGAAATTTGAAAATTGGGTGGTAAGTGATTCTTTACAATTTTGATATATTTGGATGCCCCTGTAGATGTATTATAAGCACAAGAAAAATTAGCCCATAAAAAACTTCTCCTTTCGAGCAAAATTGAATATAAAAATTTACCGGTGCTCCCGGTAAATTTTAATAAATTTCAAATAGCGCCTACGTCCGTACAATGGTGGCTGTGACCATGAAAATCTCAGAATTAGTGTTGTGATATATAATTTCCAAACGGGAATAGCTAATTGGTCGATTTTAGTCAAGAAACATTGTTTTATAACTTAATTAATATCTTATAGTGTTGTGAGAGAACATATTGATCAGTCCCTACCTACTAAGACTGTCAAATTTCATGGAAGCGATAAACCTTGGATATCTTGTGAGATAAAATCGTTAATTAAACGGAGACAGCAAGCTTGGCACTCTGGTAATAAAGAGCTGTGGACATATTTTAGAGACAAAGTTATAGATGCAATAATATTAGCTAAGGACTCATTTTATAATAAAAGAATTCATACACTTAAAATAAATAATCCTGCTGATTGGTATCGTCATATAAAACTCATTACTCAAGGACCTCAAGATCAACCATCCATCGACATACCAGGTATTGCAACTGATCAGCCTGAACATTTTAAGGAAGCAGCCGATTGCATTAACGATAAGTTTTTATCTGTGACAGCAGACCTACCGAAACTTGATAAAACGAAGTTACCAGCATATTTACCTTCACCTGTGGATTGCCCAATAATAGAACCGAAAGAAGTGTATGATCTGTTACGTAAACTTAATTTACAAAAATCGACTATTTTAGGCGACTTACCTGTTCGAATATTACGTGAATTTGCTTATGAGTTATCTTTTCCATTATGTTATATTCTTAATTTTGCATTTAAGCAAGGGGTGTTTCCACAAGTATGGAAGTATGCTGAGATAGTACCAATACCCAAATCATATCCACCAACTCTTCTTGAATTACGGCCCATAGCCCTTACTTCTTACTTTGCTAAAATAGCTGAAACTTTCATTACTAAGTGGTTGTGTGAGGATATTTGTGATATTATTGATAAAAACCAGTATGGAAATCGTCGTGGTCTTTCTACTTGCCATTATTTAATTGGAATGTTACATAATTTATACAAAAATGCAGATAAACAAAAAACAATTTCAACCATAGTTTTAACCGATTTTTCTAAAGCGTTTGACCGGATTGATCATAATATTTTAATTTGTAAACTTGTTAAATTGGATATACGACCATGTGTCATTTCGTTAATAGTAGATTTTTTAGAATGCCGCCAACAAGTAGTAAGGTATAAAGGTTGTATTTCAAATGTAAAAAATAACAATGTAGGAGTCCCTCAAGGTACAAAATTGGGGCCTATATTATTTTTAATTATGGTTAACGATGCGTGTCATGATTGTTTACTCCCTTTTTATAAGTATGTAGATGATTTAACTATAGTAGAAAGCCGGACTTGTACACAAATATCAAAATTGCAATCGGAATTATTGTTATTAGAAAATTGGTCTTTACTCAATAATATGAAACTTAACCCAACTAAATGCATTGCTATGACGGTCTCTTTTATGAAAAATCAAACTCACCAACTGTTGTATATTGATGAAACACTTTTAAATGAAGAAAATGTAATCAAAGTTCTTGGAGTTTATATTCAATGTGATTTAAAATGGAATACTCAAGTAAAGGAAATGTTAAAGAAGTGCAATAGAAAGTTATATATGTTACGTACCTTGAAACGTTTTAATCTACCTATTAGTGATCTCGTTATTGTTTATACTGGATACATAAGACCAATTTTAGAGTATTGTGCACCACTTTTTCATTCCAACCTAACGCGTAAACAAACAGATAATATTGAACGAATACAAAAACGGGCATGTAGAATTATTTTGGGACTTAATTATGAAACATATAATCATGCTCTACAATTGTGCAATTTGTTAACGTTGGAAGAACGTAGGAATAAACTTTGTTTTGATTTCGCCATTAAATTAGAAAAGCATGATTTGGGTTCGTTATGGCTACCAAGTCAAAGAATTGTTAAATTTAATTTACGAAATGTACAGAAATATTCTCAATTTATTTGTAAAACCAGTCGCTTTAATAATAGCTCTATTCCCTATTTTGTTCGTATCTTAAACGATTATTATTCAAAAAAGTAAGCTTCATGTTTTTTTGTATATGTTTATGTTTAATGATGTTGCCTATTATGTGTATAAATGTGTCTAGTATTTTTACCCTTTTATATGTCATTAATTTTATTTTATGTCAACATGTATAATGCTCAGTGTATTTTAAATATCATGATGTTTTTACCTTGTATAAATGACCTGCAATTCAGCCTCGGCTGCCAGAACGTCATATGAATAAACCCTTATTGAATTGAATTGAATATAACATAAATAATTTATTATTTACAATTTCATAACTTTAGACTCGATTTCAACCGCAACAATGATCACTGAATATTGTAGGATCGCATATGCTTCCAATATGTTCATGTGAACCAAATTCTTGACCCCATCCCAAAACTTTGTATTACCTTTAAATGTTGTACGATGACACTTAATGACTTTTTCCGTAGAGTCTTGCGCATCTTGTGATACCAAATTTTGCGCACACCGGATCAATGGCCCGGGTGTTTAGTAACATTTTGCGATCGTGTATCACTGAAAACTCTTCTTTTTTTTCTCTTAAATAAAAAAATTCTTCCATATATAACAAACAGAGTTTTTAGATGCAACTTTTAAGTTTTATACCCATTTTTCACATTTACTGTTAGTATTCACATTTGGCATGGTGAAAAACTTATCGCATTCTCATTTACATAAAGCAGTAGGCCTACAATATATCAAGAATAATACAAAGAAAATAAAGGAAAAATAAAAACAAGGAAAAACATAGAAAACGGAAAAACTAAATCAATTTTAAAGTTGATACTCTAAGCAAATAAATGTCCCTTAATTTGTTACCTACGGCAAGTATATGTTATTTTTAAGTTTTTCAATTACTTAGTATATCACAAAAAATTCTGTCTACTCGAAATCCTCAATTGAAATGTCTAAAATATCCGCCTATCTTTGCATAGAAAATCAGTCACGACGCTGGCCTACTATTTATGACCTCACGTCCGGGAGAGAGTATATTCACGTACCCGGATGTTCCATAGCAAACATGTGCAGAGTGATACGATTTTCTGCATATTTTTGTTTCAAAGGCTGAAAAGTCTAATAAATCATAATTCTATGTACAATTCTTTACCTTCCCCTAGTACTTCATAGTATTTATATCAATTCCCCTTTTAAAAATTATGACATATACATGCCAACGATGTGCTATTAGTCGATATTTTCACCATGTAATTTTTGTTTTGGTGTTGAAATCGGCCCAGGCACGGAGTGAACAGTAGCTGTCTACCCATACACTACAGCGATCTCCCGATGGTTTCTTCTTCCTTTTCCCCATGTCTTTCGCCTTCCTTGGCCCTGAACATCCTTCATCTACCAATTCTGATACCGGTAGTCAGGAGCAAGTCTTTGTTAGTTGTTTTTCTTAGCTGGCAACGTCGCTTTCATTCTCTTGCAATTGCCGATAAACATATAACTAGCGCACGTACGTTCCATCACAAGCAAGCAGCGGCTTGGTCTTACCTCCCGATTCTGCTCGCTCCACGAACGTTCATGCAAGAGCCGCATCACTCGCCAAAATATTATAGAGGAAGCGCGCTTGCATGATCTCGTTCAAGTTTGATATTTTACAACATAAAATGTTTAACTGGTACTGTATCCTTTTTTGAGGCAGTCACACACATCTATGATAAGTACTATCATAGTTCTAGACCTATTCGTTTTAACAAAACTGCTCATGTACATCTGATGACAATTAATATAATGCATCCGCCTATTCATAAGTGCACGATTTAACTTTAATTCCTAAGCAGTAAACTCGTCTTAAATCTCTACCAAATAGGTGAATATGAGGATATAAAAAGAAATCAGCGACTGGAAAATGTTGCTTCGTTATTCTTCATTCAAATGAAAACAGAAAATCCATCAAATATACTCCTTAACAACAACAAATCTAAGCTCTGACAGGATAGCATTTACGTAGGGATATCACTGCCATTCACTCTCACTGAGCCCATGACTCCCGTTCGTGACGTCACGGATAGAGGCCCCACTCTACGTGCACTTCCGGGTTTCAGACTTAGATATTTTGATAGAGTTTACTCGAATAAATTCATTATTCTAAACTTGTTTTGTCGGGTGGACACCATTTGGTGTTATTATGGGGGTTAAAAGCTTTCTATTTATGTAATTATCTCAGTATTTGAGATTGTCTTAGAGTATCAACTTTAATGAAAGTTTCAGTAAGAGTGAGAAGTGAAAATTAATAGATTACTGATCTAAGGAAATGCATTACAAATGCTAATGGTATATTACTTAATTTGCAATGGACACAACCCTTTGCAATTCCTTTGTGTGTTTATGACATAAATGTTTCAAGTTTCCCATTTCATTTGTTATGACCAGGTTTAAGCTGAGTGTATCTCACTGGATAATGTCAAAACCTTATAACAGTTATTTCATGTGTACATGATTATGTCAGTTGAAAAATCTAAATATAACAAATTATATAAGTACTAGTTAGAATGATCAATTAAAGCGTATCTGCCATAGTTTACAGGAGGGATTAAACTGCCCTGCAAGGTCACTGGACAGGTGGTTATCTCATCAACTCAGCTCTCAGTTAACATAAGAAAAAGAGGATCATGGGGGACCAATGGTCACCGATTAGGCATGGTTTGTTATATAGAGGGCGCAAGTAGCTACAAGTAGTGCAGTGGGCCTTTAAAACAATGTAAGCATCATTTAGATCAAATGACAAACTATACAAAAGACAAATAAACCAGCACTCCATCATTTTTTTTGGTCTCGAAATTTGAAAATTTGACATTTGTCTTCGTTGGGGGGGGGGGTAAGGTCACCTTAGGTTAGCCTTAAGCATAATTTTTTTTTTTTTTTTTTTAAATAATAATACAAAAAAATAAAAAAAAACAACAACAAAGTTTTGTTTTTATAGTTTTTGTTAGGGGGGTTTACACACATAAAAATACCAAGGGGGGGGGGGTTAACACCCAACCCCCCCCCCCCCCCCCCCCCCCCTGCGTACGCCCCTGCACACAGCCTCAAGTCGGGTACGGAAAGAACGTATATTGAAGTAGTTTATGTCATGTGTATACAATAAATCAATTTCTCATTCTTATGCAGGTGACAGTATGTCGTATCATGCTGGACATCCGTTCAGTACACAGGACCGCGAACATGATAATTGTGCATGGGTAGGCTGCGCCAATCTTAGGAAAGGGGCCTGGTGGTACAATGCTTGCCTTCATGCTAACCTCAACGGCCTATACCTGAAAGGTCCAATCACACTAGGGAAAAGCGCCTCGGGTGTGGTATGGCGTTCCTGGCACGGTTTTAACTACTCCCTTAAGAAGACGGAGATGAAGCTTCGCCCGACGTAAATTAAAAAGGCTTGTGATAAGAAGGGGCCGGTTTATCGCGGGGTTTCGAAAGAACAAGCACCGCATTTCACATTTTGTATCTTATCCAGGCGCGTACGCAGGGGGGGGGGGGGGGGGGGGTTAACCCCCCCCCTTGGTATTTGTTTTGTTTAATTTTTTTAATTTTTTTAATAAAAAAATTAAAACAAATAATTATACTAATGGCTGAACTAAAAAAGTTGACCTTATTCCCCCCCCCCAACGGAGCAAAATGTCAAATGTTCAAATTTCGAAACCCCCCCCCAAAAAAAAAAAAAGTGTCCTCTTACCCCCCCCCCCCCCCCCCCCCCCCTCCCCTCCCCCTTGAAAAAAATCCTGCGTACGCGCCTGATCTTATCACACACAGCTTCTCAGCTTTTTTCCCTTTGAGAAAGACACAAATTACAACACCCTCAAAACAGTGTAACTCATTTTCATATCAGTTTAATGTGAAGGGAATCACGCCGTGTTGCTTAAATAAGCTAAGTGTTCACAAATGTTTACTTAAACACATAATAATCATACAATTATTTTGTACAAGTATTTTAACAACGAAGAAGATGTAGTGAATTACAAACTGTCATCTATTTAGGAAAGAGGCAGAAATAGAGAAGTTTTACCTTTGCGCTTTGTACATATTATTAATTTTGATATGATGTGTTATACAAACATTATCATTGCTTATATTTTTATTAGTAATGTCATTAATGTATTGTACAGAACGTACTTCAAAGAAGAGAACATATTCAGTGGCGTAATGAGCATAAACGTTTCGAAGGGGGGGGGGGGCAGAAGCATCACCACCACTCTTACATGTTATATGCAGGCCCCGCGGAACGGGTTTCTAAATGAGGGGGGAGGGGCTAAAGTATTAACGATCAGGCATAGCGTAGTGAGCGAAGCGAGTGGAGCATTGATTGGCGTGGGGTCCAGGGGGCTGAGCCCCATGAAGCTCAGGGGTTTTAGGCATTTAATTACGGTCATATGAGCACCATGGGGCACGCCTTTAGTAGTACCCCTGGCGGGGTTCAGGGGGTGGAGCCCCCGCAAGCACAGGGGTTTTACTTTTAGGCATTTAATTACGGCCAGATGAGCCTATTTTGATACCTCATTTGTGACACTGGCAGGTCACTGTTCTTTCTTTCTATTTCTCTTTAACATACCTTCTCAAAAAAGTGAGGGCGGGGAGGGGTGGATGGGGCGGGGGGGGGGGGGGGCTCCAGCCCCGCCGTTCGACGAGCCCTGACATGTAGGCTTCTATTTAAAAGAAGCATATTCTTCACCTGACTGTTAATTTGGGATTTTGTCATTTTCCAACAAACGCATACAAAAGGTTAGTTTTCAAAAAAGTGAGAACAAATCTAGGGAATCGTGTCATTTCATCAACATTTGTGAATCACTTGTATCAACGTAGAAATAAAACACATTCGAATTTTATTTGGGAGGGGGTGCAATTTCCCCCCTAGCCTTCCACCCCACCCCCATCAGTACGCCAGTGAACACATTCTTGCATATCAAGTAACAGTCTACTAGTTATCAATTTTAAACATACACAAATTGATGATTAACGAGTGACAAAATATAACCTTAGGAGAAGTAAACAACTGAGTCTGCCCAGGTGCAAAACAGACCGATTTAAGAATAGCTTTATCCCTTGGTGAGTGTATAATTTACAATAAGCATGTGATTAGTGTAATATACATTTTCAACCATTCCATATTCTTTTGAACTTGTACCCCGACACATGCAGCTGTTTTTTAATTATATATCATCGTTGCTTCGGAGTATCAATTTGGAATAATTATTGAGTACATGTAGTTATCAGTTTATACCCATACGTTGACATTCTTTAAAATTATATTATCTATTTTTGATATTTGGATGTAGAATTTACTTGATTAATCATTGCAGCTTTTTCACTTCTTTACTTCCTTTTCTTTTCCCCTCTCTTACTCCCTTTTCTTCTCTATTCAAGTTAATGTTGTTTCCTTTTTTGTATTTTTTTACTTGTAATATGATATATCTGAATGATTTGTAATGTTCTTTGTATTAATGATCTTCATTTAATTTATTCATAATTTACCAATTTCATTGTATTCAATTGAATAATGTTCATAATCATGTTAAAAATGTATGTATTATATCAATCCAACCATTTGGTTGCTACGAATAAATAAGCGAATATATATATGATTAAATAATCATTAACTATTTCCAATTATCGATTTTCATGTAGCCCCATTCGTTTTCACTATTATATCATAATGTAAGAAGCACATCATATTCATATTAAAATGTTTTTATAAAAAATTCATCAATTTTAAACAGACACACATTGATGATGAAATAATAATGAATTATCATTTAGTATCAATTTTCATGCAGCCCCATTCGTTTCCAATACTTGTTTCATAGTGTAAGAATTCAATTCAATTCAATTATTTTTATTCATCCAAATTCACAAGAATACATGGAAATTTGTTTTGGTCACACATTATACAATTACGTAATGAGAAACTATATCGTTGTGTTTATAATCATAGATAAAATGAAAGATAGACAAGATGGAGAAAAGATATATTCGTATATTCTAGTATTACACAATACACATTGGAAATGATGAAAAGGATAGAACATCAGTGTGAAGGAAGGAAGGAAGGAAAACCACGCCAAACCGATACTTGGGCCCACATGCTCCTCACTCCATTTGATCGTACAAAATGAACGGAGTATGGAACATATGAGGGCGAAATATCGGCCTGTCCGACATTTCAACGAGTGCATTCTCCTTCCTGACCGTAATAGTTCACATATGTAATTTAAATTGTGATTCTCATTTACAATGATCTGTTTAGCTTTTTGGAGGATTCGTGCCTTGCATTCTTCTGCCAGGTTTCTTTTTTTTTTTATTCCTGTTATTAAGAAGCACATCGTATTAATATTTTTTTTTTAAACTCATATAAACAATCTATCTTTTTTTTTTCGTCTTTGCTCGTACTCTTCCGCAATTCTTAACAATATCTCATTCTTATTTCATTCATTTATGAAAAGGCAACTCTATGAAGTTTTAAGGTTTTTGATGTATTGAGCAATAATGGGAAGATAAATTTCAAAAGAAGATGTATTTAAAAAAAAAAAAATGAAAAAAGGCTATCGGAAGAAAACTATACAATAGAGACGAGTACACAATCCTATGACATGTGGTGCAAATAATTCTGATACCTTTTTGTTTGTAGTATTGTCTTGTTTCAGTTTCCCCAATATTAATTCCAATTCATTCGAGAAACGTCATGAATAAAAACAAAACAAGCATTTAATGAATTAATGTAACGTATCCGGCAGAACTTTATAAAAACGTCCCATGGCTAATACTATTACCAACACCACGACCACCACTGCTACTCCAACTCCCACTACCACTACTACTACTACTACTACTACCCTTCTCTACTACTAGTATAGAGTACAGGAGGTACAGTGAACTTACATGTACAGCTTACGATTGAAGAATTAGACCATTTAGCTCCGTTTAGTCTCATTTGAGAACGCCCCCATATCGTCAGAGTCAGCAGCCTAACATGTTAGCCTATGGAATTTTACCCGAAAAAATCGTTAAAAATTCATTTTTTGTTTAAACGAAAAGCACATCCACTCCGACGTACGTTATCACTAGCTCTTTCATTGGAACCCTCATGTCTCATTGACTTTTGAAAGTTCACCCACCGTTATTTGATCAAAATAGGTTGCAAGCTCGCCATTGCCTTTATAACACATGTGAAACAAGTCGAACTTTGGACTCAATTTGCCAAGCGAATGTAAGGTTTTAGGTCAAGCACACGAAGGATAAGAAGTATGAATTATAATAGATCAGTTTTGATCGGTTTGTTATGTCCATTTCATCCAACCCCCCCCACCGTAATTTTTCCATTGAAGATAAACAAACATTTTGCCGAGGTAGGCAAAAAATTGAATATTCATTATCGCCATGGACTATTCGATTATTTACAGAGGGGTGCAATTGTGCACCACATCAAACTCCCCTACTTTAAGTCAAGTATTTCATTGTATTATGTAGTTTGGTATGTTTATTTTAATAACTGTTTAATTATCAGATATCAATGATAGTTTAAAGATATGGACAAATTTTTGTATTTTATATTTAGCAAAGCAATCTCACATACAAATTCACTACCAAGTGTCGTCTAATCCGCCGATTGTCGTCTGGTATATACGTCCAGCGAACGAAAATGAGACAACCGGAGCAATATGTGCGAGATCGATTATGAGAATGAAGTAGAACGATAAAACAAATATAGTCGAACCTGTGTTAACGGCCACCTGTCTACAACGACCAGTATTTGTGCCTCCATTGGGTGGTCGCTATAGACAGGTTTTACTGTAGCAGTTTTTGTTATCAGACAATCTGAGAGAGGGGAAGACAAAGGATATGCATGTTTGTGTGTGTTTGTTTGCGTGTGTGTGTGGTGTGTGTGTGCGTGCGTGTGGGTGGGTTTACGCGTGTGTGTGTGTTACAGAAAAGATGTATGGTCTTTGTTTTTAAATTGTTTCAATAAAGAAGAAATAGAGCAGTTGTCGAATCTGAAGGTTGCAGGACAATAGTGAGAAAGAATCATAATTGAAGAAAAAAAAAGTTGAAAGATTGATAACGAAAACGTTTTATTCATTATGCAGCAGACACAAGTAGTTAATTTACATTTTACTTCTTCGATTTTGTTTGTAATCAATACACCAAAATATTCAGCGCTATTGTAATAACATGATAAGTTTTTAAACTCAAACAACAAAGAGAATACAGATTAATTCGACATGTAATACACCATCAATAGATTCTTACAATAATCCACCCCCCCCCCCCCCCATCGGAAAATATATGTTACAAATGAACTCAATCGTAAACATTAAGGTATGAATAACCATCATTATATTTGGTAAACGAAAGTACAATTTTTTACAAATGTATCATCTCTTTCAAATAGCCTGAAATGGAA
Organism: Strongylocentrotus droebachiensis; assembly: GCA_035222895.1. Lineage (NCBI taxonomy): Eukaryota > Metazoa > Echinodermata > Echinoidea > Camarodonta > Strongylocentrotidae > Strongylocentrotus > Strongylocentrotus droebachiensis. The sequence continues at coordinate 18,910 of JAVYIG010006055.1, forward strand.
TATTGACAAATGAAGAAAAAAAAATGAACCCAGTGGATAACATGATTCACGGTTCGAGTCCCATCGGCACTAATGTCCTGTGCCAAGACATTAAAGATACTATGTCCCTTTTGCAACCAACATTAAATTCTGTAGAACTTTGCAAGAATTATGAATATGCCATGTACATGTATGTCCTATCTGTGAAATTTAAACGTTAGCAGTGTCCTAATATTCAAATTATGCAAGGAAACCCTTTTACTTGCTAGACTTCACTGTCAGACACTATTCAGTGACTGGCTGGCTTTTTTAATCTTTGGTAATAACATACATAAAATGAGCTGTAAAGGGAACATGAGCATTTGTCTACATCAATAACCCACTTCTTGTAATGGCCAAAGTCAAACTGATTGGCCCGTATTCTGAAGTCAGGTTTAACTTTAAACCTAGGTTTAAGTCTAGTCTAAGCCTCGCCTAACTCTCAGATTTAAACCTAGGTTTAATTTTGCGTTTCTGAAGTCAGGTTTAACTTAAACCTAGGTTTAAGCCTGGTCTAACTCTGTGGAAATTGTACACATATTTAAACCTGGGGTACACCTAGTTTAAGTCTGGCTTAAGTCAGGTCTAACTTTTTGTTGGATATTCAGAGGAGAAGAAGACACCATTAAAAGGCATTACGACGAATTATTGCAAATAATAAGACCGGAGAGACCTCTTGTGGAAAGAAAAAAACCTTTCACAATCATTGCGACGATGATTTGTTTGCATCGCTGTCGTTTTTTAAATATCAAACAAACAGCGATGTGCACTGACTCCCAACACTAGAGAGTCACACACATCGCTTGTGGATGAAAGTGGGCCTTGCGATGTTATGCCTTCGCCAAGTTTGAACATTAATTTGGATACTTCATTTGCTTATTGAATCTTTATGCCTAATATTTTCTAAGTCTTAATATTTTATATTTTATATAAGATTGTGTGATTTGTATAGTACGACAATCCTTGAAACTAAAAAGTTGCCAAAGTAAATCAACACGTATCACTTTGTTGCAGAGGAAAACAAATATAGTAGCCCCATACCTTTAGTTTGACGTAATGCTCACGTAGTTTTGAAACTGTGAGTGCATACACATTTTGTATTGTGTCCCAACGATGGATCTAGTCTAAACAAATGCGAGTGAAAATAATATTGTAAGGTTGGATTAGAGTTCAGAGTAAATGAATGTAGACCTCTAGAGCTAGACCTAGGTCTAAATCTATATTTATAAGACAATCATGGATTAGTCTAATTAAGAGCCAACGAGCGTATTAAGCCGGAACTCTAGACCTAACTTTTTTGTTAGTACTAGAGTTTGGGTACGTAGCATTTCTGCCCTAGCTTTTAGTCTAGACCCTAGGCCTATGATGAGTATGATTAGGCGCGCCTACTGCCTAGTCTAGATCTAGACATCCATTATGATGTCAAAACATCCAGAACATCCTAAAGATGCACTAGATCTAGACCTAAATAAGATTAAAATGACTAAAAGAGAAATGATCACAAATACCTTATTGATGCAGGATAACTAATACATAGTCTAGATCTAGTCAACATTGAAGCTCATAATTATGGTCGAATTGTAAGCGTTTTTTTATAGGACAATGCAATATGTTTTCTAATCCGTGTGTACGTACGAATGAATGCGCGCACGATACGATCGAATGATACTGCGCGCACGGTGATCGAGAAGGGGGTCGCGTTACCCGACACGTCGGTTCGAAAAAGGATTGCATTGTCCTAAAAAAAAAACGCCTAAAAATCAAACAAATGAGCTTCAGCAATGTTGACTTTGGACTAGTTATTCTGCATCAAGAAGGTATTTTTTATCATTTTTAGTTTATCTTTTAGTCATCTAAATCTTATTTAGAGCATTTTTATGATGTTCTGGAAGTTTTTACTAATCTGGGATGATGCAGAAATTGTAGAATTACTGATTTGTTTATTGATTATTTATTTATTCGTACAGATCAATTCCACCTCGATTCAGACTTTTTCAGCAGTTTTACAATAAATCAAAGGGTAAAACAACACAAAAAATCACGCCATAACGTTCAACGGTTGCTTCGAAAGAGATTTGTTTGTGTCGAATATTTTTAATTGAAATTATTAAAGTTGCAGCACGAAATCCAACAATAAAAAAGCCTATATCAGCTACCCTGGAAGATGGGTGAGCTGTACTGAGCATGTGCAGTAGAAGCAGACTACATCTCCATGGTAGTTAAACCTTAGCTTAACTTTAAACCTGGGTTTTAGACTTAAACCTGGGTTTAACTAAACCTGGCTTTCAGAAACTGAAATGATACTTAGACCTGAAGTCTGGCTTAGTTAAACCTGGGTTTAAAGTTAAACCTGGGTTGAATTAAACCTGACTTCAGAATACAGGCCAATGAATCTTTGCGCAGCATAAAACGTACGACCATTCGGTACAATGGTCTGAAAAGACAACTAATAGTCGTTATTTTCCCACTTAAAGACATTTCCAAGCCCCCCTTTTTTTAAGGGAAGTTCTCAGTTAGTATTGTCTTTCAAATGCCGTTGGAATTTAATCTTTTCATTTTTTGGCCTGCAAATGGGACATAGTACCTTTAATCTACATTGTGTCCACTCTCCGCCCATGTGTCAAATGGGTACTCGGTAGGGTGTGAATGTTATTGTGGTTGTATTGGCAGATGTGCGCTTGTAAAATGGCAACTAGCAGGAATACTTCCTAGGGTGTGGAGGGTGTGGAGCGTGTACACTATCATGTCGTCGGCCTTATGCCAAAAGGGCCTTAACCCGATTTTGGGGGTTATTGAGTTATTAACATCACCTTGTATATTTCAACATTCTCTTTAAAATGATGTGCTTCACTTGTTGAAATTCGATTTATTTATAAAGATAATTATGAATTTCAAAAGGGCCTTAACGCGTATCTCATCTTTTTCTTACGCCAATAGGGCCTTAACCTACACGGCAAATCTTTTATCAATGACAGATTATTTCGAGATTTCCATTTAATTCAATAAACATCAGTAGAAACACCATTAAAAACATGATTAGTCTACAATAGACACAATGTAATTAATATAATCACTGAAGGTATATGTCATGAATTTAGATCATGAAATCTGAGTGAGATTTAAAGTAGGTGTGGATGCATGAAATGCGACCGACTCGTTGAAATACGCAGATGTCAACGTATGGGACTGTAATGAAAATAAACAACGAAAAAGGCGTCCTTAATGTACGATCTCTAAAAAATAACTTTACCGAAAGCTGCATTATATTAATAAAAATATTCAGATATCAAAAATACTTTTTCTAGCATTTTAATTAATCAGTTTGATCAGTTTTCGTGATCCAGTAGCCGTAGGAGTGGCTTTCTGGCAAACCAAAGGTGTTGCGAAATAAGAAAATTTCTTTATGCCAAAAGGGCGCTAATTATGCGCGCGTACGATAACGGCAGGATAAGGCCCTTTGGGCATAACGTCGCGTAGGTTACGCCCCTTTTGGCATAATGCCGATAGGTTACGGCCCTTCTGGCATAAATACGCTACATTCAAGCCTTATGCCAAAAAGGCCCTAACATGTTTTTTGCACATAGCATGTAAAATTCTGAATATTTTATAACATATTTAACACATTTCATGTAAAACTTAATAACTTAACACATTTATCGAAATTGGCTTCAAAAACAAAAAAACGACCACAAACTTTTGATTATTAGAGAGGCCAAAACTTCAAACGCGATTATCTCGGAATGGCCAAAAGCAGTTAAGGCCCTTTTGGCATTAGGCCGACGATGTGTGGATTAGCAATTGACTTCAATGACTGAGGTCACAATTATTATAATGTTTAGCGCTTAGAAAATAGTATTAAGCGCCCGACAAATATGACTATTATTACTATTATTCGTGAATTGGCACGAACTTAGAAAATTGACCTTTTAGGCGTCGATTCATTCAAGCCTTCTCAAAGTTCTTTTTTAAACATGTCCTCAAAGATATCGTCGCTATACTGCATTGAAATAAGAGGCGCACATCAGGTCCCTGGCACATGCTTTTATCTATAAGAATATACAAAATACAAAATCATAATACAAAAAGCTTTTTAATACACGTGTTCTATTTTTGCAAGGTAAACATTATAGCATTAGATATAATAATGCAAACAATGATGGTAGTGATGATGACATTAATTATGACGACGGCGATAATGACAATGACAATAACAAATACAATGAGAATAAGATAATGATAATGATAATGATAATAACGTAATGATGGTATTAAAGATAACAACAATCACAATAATATCATTAAAGGGATAGTTTAGTTCTGTTGCAGAGGGCGCTACACAAAATGTTTTGTTGTTGTTAGATAATGAAAAACTGACTGTCAAATTTGAAAGAACATACAGTTTAAATGACAGAATCATCTTTGTTTGATCGAAATCGGTTCAGAGACGGCTGAAATATCCATAAATATAACGATTTATAATACTTGTGTACCACCACAAATATTTAATAATTTGAACCAGCCGTCGAAAGCCGTTGGAAAAACAAAATAGCGCCTTTTACGTTGTATTTCAGTCAATGCCGATGTTGGCTTTTTTGTTGGATTTTTCGCGTTGGTTATATTACGCACAACCAGCCGGTCAATGTATTGTTATTATTCATTAATTAATTAATTAATGGTCACTGTATTTTTTTTAAGTGGAGCTGAATTGGTATGATCGTATTGGCTAAATTTCACACATTTTGGGTGTCTAAAATTACCTTCATAGCAATTTCAGGACTAAAAGGGCACTAGAAATGTCATAGATAAGAATAAGAGCAATAACCATGCACTTTGAAGGCATTTGCGACTGAAAACAGAACTCAACTATCCATTTAATGATAAAGATAATAGGCCTAGTGATAATAAAACAATTAATCAACACAAATTTTTCAACCGGGGTAGCTTCAACAAATCCCTGAAGGTCCTGCAATCACATCATTACCCTGCTATTATCCACCCCTCCCACCCCCCCCCTCCCCACCCCACCCCCCTAAGTCTATATTTACAGATATTTGGGTATCTCATTTATAATTGTTTTTCATTGTATTTTGCTTGTTATATCGCTTAGAGACTTCGATTGAAAGCGCTTTCTAAGCACCGTTTTATTAATATTAACTTATTCTAATTCAAAAGATTTGGTTGGGGTGTAGCTGGGTTATTTTTGTAAACAATTGACATCACCCTGATACTATGTAAACATTCTAGAGAGGAAGATCATTTTCGCCATTCTCCTTGTCCGTATAGCTTGGGTTATTTATAGCAATAGCGCCCTCAAAAGCCGCATTGGTATACTCTTGTCGTTGACCTGAAAGGATAAGAACACACGTAGAGAACCATGTTTAATGTGCTCATTCTGAACAAAAAGATGTATCCATTTTGTTGGTGTACACTATTTAGGATAAATTAATATATAGTGGGAAATAAAGACATTGTTGTCAACATATTCCGTTTCTCTCTCATTTAGGATTTCCATTTCCTTGATCGTCTTCTTCGGTTTCTTTGTTTGGGGAAGGGGGGGGGGTTACGTTAGAGAAACGGATATTTATGATAAATTCAGACCATAGAAGATGAAAATGATTAAACTTTCAGCTATACGAGCCTTTGTCAAGGAATATAGATTAACAAATTTAATACACGTATGGTACTCATATCCACCACACGCCTGAGGTGCTCATGGCACTCAAGTATTACACCAAGCTCTATAGTAGGGTACCGTATCCATTTAAACCTGACTTAAGAGTTCTAAACTTGTCAAAGGACTTTAGTTCTACGTCGGGTCTCGAACCCATGACCTTCAGGCATCCAGTCAAGTGTTCTGGCCACTCCCTTATACGACACCCCCTACTCTTCACCTCTTACGTACACCTCTGCAGTACAAATAATGGCCGAAAAAGCATCACAAAGCCATGACTTTAGGTATCAAGTGGCAATTTAACCATGGCGTGTTTTTTTAATATTATTTTAATGCCTTCATAAATTATGTCTGTATGTAAAAAAAAAACTACCTTTTTAACAATGCTCGACATGAGAATATGGCACTTTTTAATATTCGGACTCTTGTCATTATATTTTCCTTTTTTACCTCAGAAAATGAGTTCTATAGAGATTACGCAATACAAATACTTATTATCATTATTTCCTTCCGCATATATAATAACACATAACTCATTTAATACGATTGGGACGCAGTTGCCATTCAATTACACGTGATTTAAAGGACCACAGTTTACTGTTTCATATCTAAACGAGTCTTAAATCCCATCTGCACTAGTTTGGCCAGGAAGGATTAGACCTCCCTGCAAGGTCACTGACAGGTGTTTATCTCATCAAATCAGCTCTCAATTAACATTAAAAAAAGGGGATCATGTGGGACCAACAATCACCACGTAGGCATTGTTTGCTATATAGAGAGCGCAAGTAGCTATAAGTAGTGCAGTGAGGCTTTAAGGATTTTATCACTTGTAAATGACTATCTGAAGAAAAATATATGACAAACTCACCGATAGGGTGTCCATTGCCATTGTTGCTTTGATTGGATTCCCATCCACTGCCGTAGCTCTCAATGGGGTAGGCAGGTTCACCATGCTTTGGTATATCCAGACCTGTACAAAATAAGGGAGGCATAATTATTAGAGACATATGCAGTGATCCAAGAGTTAGCGATAGAGGGTTGAGGGAAGTAGGTGTCCTCAAATGAGAACATGTTTTGGGCGTTGTTTTTCTGTTTTTTGATGCATGTATTCAGTTTATTTTATGATTTTCATTTTTCGTGTAGGTAATATTAATCATACTTGTCGCCACATTAAGTAGGCCTAATCGAACACTCCCTCCCTTCCCCTCCCACTCAGAAGGTACAAATATACCCCTGTTGCACGCACATATGAGGGATAACGAAAATGCCAAAGTGGAAATGTTCACCTATGAACCTATTGCTACAAATATTTCGTCATATTTTTATTTCATTTCTTAGTTAAGGGATTCTAGAAATACTTAAATGTGGGTTTTATTCTACTCAATTTTGAACAAATGAGTGGTAAATAGATTATGCACGACCCAGTATATAATATGTATGTTTTCTATATGTTACAGTTCAATTTATATTAACAAATCATATAGACAAGGACCAGATACACGTTAATGCATCCCAATAAACAAAATCACGTGAAAATCACGTCAATATCAAGGTATCGACTTGAGGAGAGTTACGTTCTTCAAACACCTGACATTTACGTAAATGTGTTAATACGTTTATTGCACTAGGTAACTTAAAACACACGTACACTAAATCACGCAATTGTCACTGCAATATCACCATTATAATAACGTGATTATCCCTACCTTGGAGACCATGGTTTGTAAACCTAATACTCCCGTGTTTGTTTGGTTATGAAATTACATCTTCATAAACGAAATTATCGCGTCACAGAAACACGTGAAGCGTTAGTGATAGTTTTAGTCAAAATATCTGCGTGAAATTCACGTGAATATTACGAGGCTGACTTGAGATGAATTATGTTCTTCATTCACGTGAAATTTACGTCGAAGAGGAAGTATGTTACTGTAACCCGCGTTCAACCCTATAATTACGCAAATGTTACACAATAAATGAACCAAAATAATGACGTTCTCATCCCGTTTCTGAACATCGTGTCTTGGATCTTCCATAATTACGTCCAGGGGCACCGTAAGCAGTTTGGGATTAGAGGGGGTTGGGGGGGGGTGCAAACATCCCAGAAGAGAAAGCTAGTAGCAACTGGTCCAGTTGATGAACCATTTAATGCCAACTGGTAACCCTGGAAATTGAAATGGGCTAAATGATCCAGTTGATCCAGGCCAGTTATAATTCAACTGGTCTAGCTGAGCCATTAGAACCATTTGGTAAAACTTCCAACCAGTTGAACAGCAACAATACTTCAATACTGGTAGGTACGTCTGTATTTCCAATGTAAAGGCATTGGTAATAAGTAGACTTTCATAATTGAATTAATCGAAAACAATTCGTATACTTGTACTTTACTGAAATTATTTTAGTTCATAGTTAATGTTTCCCTTATTCATGTTTAACTAAATGTAATTTATACGAAGTAGCGAAATGTCCTAATAACTGGTAATTTTATATTTGTAGTATTTTCGAAATGAATTGCATATAACTAAATCATCAGTAATTAAGAAATATGCTGTAAATTCAGATAAATTGTTTAAAAAACATAGATATGCACGCACCCACTATTCAATATGCAAATTAATTGGTGTCAGCTGGTTCAACTCGAAATATGCCAACACTCAGTCATCAACTGGTGCAACTGGAAATATGCACACTCCAGTTATCAACTGGTGCAATGAAAATATGTCAACAGTCAGTTATCAACTGGTGAACATAGAAATATGCCAACAGTCACGGGATTATCACCACGGAACTTAAATGGTATCTGTGAAACCATCAAGACACCCAAGAATAACGAATTTTCACACCTGGAAAACACGGAATACCCAGCTTATATTAATAATCCGTTTGAGTCACGAGATCATCACCGCGGAACTGCAGGCAACGTTGACTACCAATTAAATAGGTGTTTTAAGACACCTAATAATTACTAATTTTTCACACCTAAAAGTCACGTATGCCCAGCTTAGATTAATAATCCATTTGAGTCACGAGATCATCACCGCGGAACTTATGGCAACTTTGACTACCATTTAAATAGGTGTTTTAAGACACCTAATAATTACTAATTGTCACACCTACATATCACGTATTCACAGCTTAGATTAGTAATCAGCTTGAGCCACGTGATCATAACCAAGAAATTTATGGTAACTTTGAAACCATTTAAAGAGGTGTGTAAGACACCTCAGAATTACTAATTTAATATAACCAGAGATTCACGGACAGAACAATAAGACTTGGATAACCTGTGAAACCAATCGATAAAGGTGCTTACAAGACCAAATAATTACGTATTTATCGCCACCATCGGTTAACGGACAAAAAACTCGTTGCTTGGTCAAGTGGTTATTTGGTCATAAACACTTGATTTACAGAGGTAAGTGGAATCACGTTACTCCAGTCGCGTGATAAACTGGTGGTTTTTAGGTTAGATGAAAACGTGAACAGGAGTACCTTTTTTGTTTAAATGAAGGCACGTGTCGATAACGTTTAAATCTAGTTCAAAAGGCACTATACTTTAAAATCACTTAAAATACACTCCAAAAAGAGGTTACTTTTTAGTGTTCTGTATGTGTTCGAAATTTCAAGGCCCACCCGTGAAGTGCAGGAAGGTGCGTGAAAAGAAGTAGCCTAGCCTAACTTTATCACATACACGATATATACCGGTTTACTCACATATTCAAATTTACTGCATACTTTTAAGGTTGTTCTTGGCAAACGGAAACCTTGCCCAAGATTTGCTCGACGTAGCAACAAGTAATGTATGCAGAGTGGATTCCAAGTATCGTAGTTCATTCATTGTAAACAGGTTAATGTATAACTCGTCACTAAGTCCCTAGGAAAGAGACATCAATATATTTGAATATGCTAGTAATTCAAAACTGGTCTTATATTCATTGGAAATGAAGGACCGAAGATCCAAAATATATCGCAAAAGACAAGTAAAATAATTATGATAATTATACTTAACCCGTTGTATTCCCCTTTCCTTTTTACTGCCTTTACTGCTTTACGTACCTTTCAGCTCCATCTCCGGGGTAACACGGAGGACACCACAAGCTTGCATGAGACCAAAGAGGACAAGAGAGAGAACCGAGGTCCAAACTATGATGACAAAGACTCCGAGAAGGTTCCATCCAAAGGACTAGAGAACAATAAAGAGGGAGAAAGTACTACTACAACTCGATGACAAAATATTGAGTCTTGTATTGAACAATGAAAACAAAAAGATTGTCCCTATGTATGTGGACGTCCGACTTTGAAGGTTATTACGCTGGTATAATTATTGTGTGCTCTCCCAATCATACTGAGTAAATGGCAAAGGAAAGGAGGGAGGGATAAAGAGAGAGAGAGAATGAAGTAAAGAGAGAGAAAGAGAGAGAAAGTATGAGAGGAAGAGAGAAAGTAAAAGCAAGACACGGAGATAAAGAGAGACGACGAATGATAAAAGAGAAAGAGAGCGAGGGGGAGGTGGGGGGGGGGTGAGAAAGAGAGAGATTATAGTGTATATAAAATGTAATATGCAAAGGCCAGGGAGCTTCTAGTTCAAATTATGGTACAAGAGGTAACGTAAAAAGGACGATATCCCAGAGAGTATATTTTTGAAGGACAGTATGAAGAATAGAAGTAATGAGATATTTTTTAATAACAATTTTAAGTTCAACTTTGTTTCACTAATACGAACCATATCTAATATATAAGATACTTACAATTACACTAGAATGCATACATAATAAATTAAGTGGAAATAACTTCACGTGTAAACGCCTTTAAAGAACGAAATCAAATGCGAAAGGGGTAGTTAAAAGGGAAAAAAAACCGCGGACTTCCCAACAAACATAATAGCGCTTCAGTTAATACATGACAAAAACAATTACAAATATTTAAATATGAAGATAATGAACTCTAATGGGTATTTGTAACAACAGTGAGAGGGAGGAGGATGGGAAGAAGAGAAGAGAAAGAGAACATTTATGAACAGCAACAAATGCATCTATGTTTCATGGTTTGATTTTGTTTTTACTCTGAATACCAGGTACCAGTCTTACAATTTGTATTTCATAGAGTAATCGGTCTTATTAATAATCAATCTTAGTTTGTATAGGTTTTCTGTTTCATCGTTACTATTTGTATATAACTTTTCCAGATTTTCAACGATTATTTTTATCTGTATAATTATATTAATGATTGTAGGAAGACAAGATTTGTATCAACTGTTTACATGTCCAATCTACCTCATTGCTGCAAACCATGTTGTTTAATGTAACCATTATCTATTCTATTGTTTTATTTTAGCTATACGACATAGGACCTACCTGCCAAGAGGTTGCAGAGAAAGTAAAAACGACGCCGTCGTTCATGTCGAAGAGGGGCGCGGCCAATACCCCCCAGATACCGCCTCCAAGGTGAACTGCAAATAATGATTGACATTATGAACACACTAGATAAACACGTTCATACATTGGGCAAAGCTTTAAAGTGGAACTGCGCTACTTATCGCTACTTGCGCCCTCTGTATAGCCAACAATGCCTAAGCGGTACCCGGTGGTCCCCATGGTCCCCTTTTTCTTATGTTAATTGAGAGCTGATTTGATGAGATAACCACCTGCCAGTGACCACGCTTGGTGGTTTAATCACTCCTTGCCAAACTAGTGCAGACGGCCTTTAAAATAGGTTGGTAGTGCCTCCACCTGGCAGGAAATAAATTTAAACCTTGGATTGTTTTTCAACTTCAGAATATAATTATCCAGTTCTTTTGAAAAGATGGAAATTATAAAGATCCCTTCAAAAATCTAGTTGAAAGTAAATAATATTTTCATACAAAACGGGAAAAAAATTCCACCTGGGATGCCAAAGATGAAATCATTAAGTGTTAACTTAATATAATGTTTGAGGGTAACTTAATTTAATGTTTGAGGGTACATTTTCCAAAATCGTCTTAGGATCTTCCAGTTAAGGAGCATTCCTAAAATAAATGTTTAATAGATTCGATTTCTTCTGACGCTTTGACTATTATACCCAGTCACTTGATTTGATTACTTTTTCGCACGTTGCAGTGAATATTCTCCACTCCCTGGTTAGACCAGAATCTGGCCTATTTAATTTTGATCTCCACCACACCAACGCTACCTCCCCCTACTTACTTGCTACCAAGCGATGGTGGGCTGGGGAGCATAATTATGAGTTTCTTGATAACGCCATCTTCGACGGTTTGAATCAAGTGTGTAGGGAATATAATAAGGGAGTTTACAGATACAATCTGCGCATGGGCAGATAAAGGTCATTTGTACCAAAAAGGTAAAACCCACAGAGATGAATACTGGATATGCGCTCATGAAAGTTATGTAACTTTATTCATTTATGCACCAACGGTACATTCTATGATACGCAGGTGGGAGTATTCTTTTCAAGAGGGCAAACAAAAGGTATTCATGAAGCACATCTCGGACTTTGGCAGTTATTATTCTAATATATGCTCAAAGTGGAACTTCTCCCTATGTAAAAGATCTGTGGATATTTGGGGTCATTTGTACCATGTGCTATCTGTAAACTCCTTATCATAAAGGACCGGGCAGATTCTGGACTACTCTCTGGTGAGCATTCCCGCCAGTAGCTTTTTTTATGGGCGCGCATAATTATGCTAACCCAATCATCTACCTGTGTATCTTACCGAGTATTTAGCTCATGAGTGAAAGGGAGCAAAGTAGATACAAATAGCTTAAGCCTTGGTCACAAATGCCATTACGAACGATTTTCAGACAATGGAAATTCGGGAAGACAATGGAAAAACAGGGAGATTCGTACGAAATTATCGTTCGTACGAACCTTTGTGACCGTAGCATTACTTGGGTTCGAACCCACGACCTTTGCATTCCAAGTCAAATGATCAAACCACTCTACTACGACGCCTATGCACGTTTGAATGTCCTTGCATGGCGCATTGGTAATAACGCCTCGTGTGCAGCAGGCTTATCCCTTAAAGACGCGTGGTAGTGGGCTCTCATGGGGAATTTGACACCATTCGGGTGTTTCCCCAATAAAATGTCTTGTCATTCACCATGATAAGCCATCAATAATTTCATGACCGATTGGTATTAAAGGGAGTGGTTCGTCAGTTTCCATGTTCAGAAGGCCATAATTCGCTGACACCAGACTTGGTGGAAATACCATTAGTGGGAGTACAAATCTACACATAGCAAACCCGTAGGCCAGTCAAGAATTACCCCCCTAATGTCTCGGAGTAATCAAGAGTCTTCGGGTGACGAGGGAAAAGCAAAACATTACATAAGATATAATGGTCATAACACTGAATGCTAGCTCTGGTGATTGGCAACACCTGTTATTGGGTAAACACCCGAACGGTGTTGAATTCGCTATGAGAGCTGACTTCTATGTGTCTTTAAGTAATGCTCTGCATTTTCGACAAATCGCCCCAACATATGGAAAAGTCATTATCTTACATTTCCCTCACCCGAAGACTCTCCGAAAGACTTGGGGGTATTTTTTAATGAGACTACGGGTTTGCTGGGGCGAGAATTGTACACCCATTAATGTTATTTCCACTAAGTCTGCTGTCAGTGACCTATGACCTACCGCATGTTGAAACTGACGACCATCTCCTTTTAAACTAACCCGCAACAGCATCCAGAGGATCATCGACCTTGACAGCAACCATCAGAGAACTCCACATCATATAGGAAGCACCGGCTACAGCCCCAATGATCGCTGCTCCCCATGGGTAGACGGCATCACAGCCAGCACAGATAGCAACCTACAAAAGGGGTGCAAGCGAATACGGTAAAAGTATTCATGGTCAGGTACATGGTATTTTTGCCTATGCATTTCCGAAGTAATGAAATGTATTAGTATACCCAAGGCTAGTTCCGATATGAGGCTGAATACCGCCGCTGGTGTAAAATGAATGAGTGACAACTGCGCGTATCAACCGTCCTCTGCATATTCACAGAGCTCCTTGTTATAAGATACATAATGTAACGCTGATTACACTTGACATCATCAAATAAAAGCCGTGGTTTACTTTCGCTGTGTCATATCTGAACGAGGCCTAAATAATACTGGTAGACTTACTTTATTCTTGGTAACGTATTGTATTGTAAATGGTCAAAAACTTTATACTGTTATACTTATAAATTAAAGAAGCTCTTCAGAACTTTTACAATTTGAACGATGTTTCCGAAGTATGGCCACTACTGCTTTATGCAAGGGAGATTGCGCCAAATAAATCGAACAGAGGGAGCAGTAATTCATCAAATTGTTTGCCCAAAGGGTAATTTTGTAACGATGGTTCTTGGAAGTACCTCAATAAAGTCCATCAGAGTGAAAATAAATGTTTTTAATTGTGAATGAATCCATTTACTATCATTGCAGTCGTTAAAGAAACAAAGAAGAATGTTTTAATTAGTTAACTTTTATATGTACTATGTTGTTGTTGTTCAAGGCCGTTCTAGCGTATCAACGGTGAAATAACTATAACTTACTACACGAGGCATTTTGAAGCAATATTGACGATGTAATCTTTATTTCTTCAATTGTAATTATGTTGTCGATAAAACTTTCAATTCATGTTGACCCTATAGACAGAGTAAAAAGAGACCGTTTCATAATTCATCTTAACATTTTTTTTTTCTTCAAATAAAGTCTTTATTTTTTTTTAATCAAAGCATAAAATGGTATAAGCAAATGTACAAAATGATGGATACATACGTTTGACAAACAATGGAAAACAAGATTATATAGTATTTAAAGGTGAAATTCGAAGAAGATCACAAATATTATGTCAACTATAATGTATCACTAGAAACTGGTAAGCTAACAGATGGCAAGAGGACAAGTTTTAGGTCAACTACATATCGGGTGATTTATAAAAATACAAATACAACCACCTCGATATAGCAGCTGGGATTTACGAGAGATTCGCCGGAAAAATAACGATGTTTTAATGACGTCACTATATGGACCAACACTGCCCAAGCAGACGACATCCCATAGAGAATGAACATAATTGCAAAGCTATTATTTCTCAAATTATAATGAGTTTATTGAATATAAATGTAATGGCATGCCAAACCATTCAAAAGGGGATATGACCTGATTCTGATAACTAAAATATTTTGCTTGTAAATACACAGGATAGGGGTTAATTAACAATCAAAGAAACCAGACTTTCAAATTTAAAACCCCCCGGAATGATATAAAGGACGGCATTTGTTCCCTCTTGAAACGCCGAACATACCCCCGGTGTGTGCAGCTGAATATACAATGGCGTCTTATTTTGTTTACAAGCGACAGATTACTTATTTTTGTATCGCTGCATTTTTCATCAAAATAAAAACATGCGCGGGGTTTAGAGTGAGGCTGTAGATTATACATTTAGCCTGACGGTAGTGAAGTAAGAAAAAGAACCCAAGAGAGAGATGAAAACACAGGCACTGAAAGTGTGTGAGATGTCATGGGACATCGTCTGCTTGTGCAAGTCATATCCATACTGTGATCTCACACATCTAAGCAGCGTTCGGAGAGCTCTTAGGTGCTATGCCGGGGCTGTATTTTAGCGTTTTGTAATTTATAATAATCATTACTTCGAATGTTTCCAAGCATTGAATTTTTGATAACTTTGTCGAATCAAAGTTTCAACTTTGCAATAATGAAAATAAAGTTAGTTTTTAAAATCAATGAATATCTACTTTAAATAGGTTGGATGTGCTTCCACCTATCTCCTTGCGTAAAGATTATTTTGTTCAACTTCATAATTATATTTTAACTTTTGAATAGATGAAAATGATAACGATCTTGAATGCTTACCATGCCAGTCAGCCCACCATTAATGGTGGTCAGGAGAGACCAGTAACTTCCGCTGAAGCCAATCTTACGGATCACCATGGCAACCAAAGCAGCACAAGCCCCAGAGATAATGGTGTTAATGATCGCGAGTGAGACTGTTGTCCCGTCTCCTTCGACCGAGATGCTAGCTTGGGAGCCGCCATTGAAGGCAAAGAAGCCGAAGAAGAGGACGAAGCCGCCAAGAGCAACCATCTTAATTTAAGAGATAATTAAAATATCATTTAGCTTTATTCAACCGATCATTTAAAGACCGTCAATACTACTGGGCCAGAGGAGATTAGACCACACAGCGAGGTCACTGACAGGTGGCTATCTCATTAACTCAGCTCTCAACTAACATAAGATAAAGAGGATCATGGCGGACCAACAGGAACCGATTGGGGAAGTTTTCTATATAGAGGGAGCAAGTAGCTACAAGTAGGACATTGGGGCTTTAAGGCGCCTTTTTGTTTGTGGGTAGTTGGAAGGTAGTTTCATTATCCCGTGGAACTATAATTTTCTACAAATATGGCTCTGATGAAGGACCAAAGAATAAAAATACTAAAACGATAATTGGTTCAAGATGCTCGGTTACATGACAAATGGGAGAAAGAAGCAGCGAGATAAAGAGAGATTTGAATAGATAGAAGGAAATGGAACAGAAAGAAATGAAGGGAAGAAAGTGTATTCATACTGTTAACTCTAATAAGGGGATAGGTAGGGACTACATTACATTGTAGATATACGCCTACTCATCTGCGAGGACTAAACATGTTACAAGAAGATATTGAAAGGGCTTGAGAGGAAGGATGCGGGCCAGAAAAGAAGTAATCTGCAAGAAACTACACTGTTATGATTGTTATGACTAGAGAGGGGTAGAGCATAATTATTAGACAAATAAGGAGGGTCATACAGAATGGGAAAGAAACAAATTATGTAAGTGTAAGAAAATCAATTAGCACACTGATCAATGACTCACCGGGACTGTGTGACCTGAAATCACTTTAGACTTGCCATTCTCGTCATAGCGTCCGATACGTGGTCCTAGGATGGCGGCTCCGACCAAAGCTGCTGTTCCTCCGACACAGTGGACAACACCGCTACCTGCAAAGTCCTGTGGGGATGAGGTTAAAGATTTGGCGCGAAATTGACAGAAATGGCGGGAAATGAATCTGTTGATATGCAGTGTAGAGTGCACTTGCATGGAGGTATAGAATATTTGCCTTAAAAATATTCTTTAACTTGTCCTATATAACATGACAGTTCTGCCTTTATAGAGCTGCTTTCTACACAAAATAATGTACAGCACCATTACCTGCACAATCCTATAATAATGATAGTTAGCTTTGCGCCGAATCCATTTGAAATCAAACCCTTAGGTGTACTTGTCAAATAAAAACAAACAAAAGAGAGAGATCACATACAAGCATCTGCATTATTGACAAAGAAACAGAAGCAAGATAGGACATAATGTATGAGCCACCATCAAATCAAAAGTGGTTTCATCGATCAACGTGATTCATGCGTCTGAAGGCAACTACTGGAGAAGATTACAATACACAATATATAAACACAAATACCTACACAGTGAGGATAAAAATGTATATGTTTGGGATGTTAAAGGTATTACAAAGTTTTGGTATGGGGTCATGAATTTGGTTCAAATGAACATATTGGAAGCATAATGTGATCCTACAATATTCAGTCATCGTTGTCGCGGTTGAAATCGAGTCTTAAGTTATGTAATTATAAATAATTAACTCGTTATGCTGTATAGCTCCCTCTCAAGGTCAAGATATTAATTATGCTATAAAACAATGTTTCTTGACAAAAATCGACCGAGTAGCTATTCCCGTTTGAAAATTATATATCACAACTACATATTCAGAGATTTTCATTGTCGCAGTTACTATTGTACGGCCGTAGGCGCTATTTGAAATTCATCAAAATTTACCGGGAGCACCGGTAAATTTTTATATTCCATTTTTCTCTATGGCACAAGTGTTTAAGGGGCTACATTTTTTAGTGCTTATAAAACATCCACAGGGGCATCCGAATGTATCAAAATTGTAAAGAATCACTATCCACCCGATTTTCAGAAGTTCCCAAAACTTTGTATTACCTTTAAAGCGTGGATTCTACTAGGGTTCAAATTCCAACCGTATGAAATCTGTGTAGCATTTGAATGGTAATCAATTAAGATTTTTATGTCGTAATATCGGCATGGCAACTAACCTGGTAGCCGATTCCAGACGGCCCGTTGGCAAGCCAACCATCACTAGACCACGCCCAGTGAACCACAATTGGATAGATGAATCCTGGAGGAACGAAAAAAAATATTCTTATAAAAGAAAAAACTACCATTGCTTGTTTTTTATATAATCGATTTTACTTTCTACTCTTCTTTTATAAAGTATCCAGGGGCATATGGGATACATACCACCACCTACCCCCCCCCCCCCCCCCACCCCCACACCCACGGCCTTAGGAATTGAACTAGGTTCGGAGAATATATTTTCAGACAACAGATAGGCTGATTTACATTCCTTCCTTAGGATTTGTGTTGTTGTTTCTGTTTTTTTTTCTTTCTTCCCTTCTTTCCCCCGTTACATTCTTTATATAAAAATACAATTCCATTTTTCATTCTATATCTGATTGTTGTAAGCTCTTTTAAATTCCTTTTGGGCAAGTTTAAACATCTAAGGACCTTTAAAACCATTGATGGCGGGTTTGGTTTTGTTATTGTTGTGTTAACTGCAGTTGTTGTTTTTAGGCACTTATGCTGATGCTGTTTTTTGCTATTTTGTCTTGTTCAGGTTTTGCTTTTAGTAAAATTGAGAATAAAAATCACGGGACCGTTTTATTGCTTGAGGGTACAGTTAGCTCTCTTTCGCGGCATGGTTATCATCAAACATTTTGAACACCGCCCCTACCGATAATGCCCAAGAGCGGCTATTTGTTTTGTGTGTGTTTGGGGGTGGGGGGGGGGGGGGGGGGGTAGGTGTTTGAGAGGTTTGGGGTTCTTG